>JAGFMJ010000272.1:0-40634 GCA_021030925.1 Trypethelium eluteriae
CCTCCTCCACCCCAACGCATCTGCCATCCTCCCCCTCCCACAATCCACCCCTTCCTCCGCCACCACAAACAGCCCCGTCCACAGCCCAACCCTCCCAGCCATCCGCACCCCTTCCTTCACGCCCCCCCACATGGCGACGTAGTTCTTGCTCTTGTGGTACAAGTACCAGCCGACCCGGGTGTCTGGAAGGCGGTGGGCGTTCTCGGCGCGGAATTGGAGGCCGGCGAGGGTGGCGCCATGGGTGAGACCGAGGAAGAGGCCGAGGGTGGAGGAGAGGGAGGTGATGAGAAGGAGGCGGGTCGCTGGGGGGAGGGAGAGGCGGTGGTGAGTGTTATTGGGGGTTGGTCGCGTGGGGAGGTCAGCGGTCGTGGTGGATGCGAGGGGAGGGAGAGGTTGACCGGGAGATGGGAGGGTGTTGGAAGATGCGAGGGAAGCTGTGGTCGTCATAGTGGGCGCGCGGATTTGGCTGAAGATAGGTTATAGGTGGAGAGAGAAGAGAGAGGACCATACGGAATAGCTCTTGTTATTGGAAAGGGAATTGTGAATGCATTGTATGGAGGTTAAAAGGTGGAGGCTTTGAGATTGAAGTTTGTTTGGTGTTATGAGTTTAGAGTGGAGCAATTTCCGAGAGCGGACTTGGTTCCGCAAGCATGAAACTCAATGACTTTCAACCATTGGATACGGTGACACAAAATTGACGCAAAACGCATTCGAAGGCGGGTCTAGGCAGCAGCGTATCGATTATCTAGGTAGACGACAACAACAACGGTCCAATCACTGGGACTCACATATTAAAATTCTCACGACAATCACAAGCCCTGGTGGACCGCTGCAAACGAACTGAATTTCATACGATTCTCATAACCACCTTGCCTTCATAATTATTCCTTGAGATGCCAGGGCGTGTGAAGCTGGTGAAACAGTCCTCTTGAGATCTCTAAAATTTTCACGACAATTTATGTTCCCCCATCCGAAACTCTGGAATTACGACTTTAAGTCCTCTTCTCTCGTTCCCTGTCACTAGCAGTAAAGGACAGGTCCGTCGATTATATTCTTTGACTTTGCGCTGTAATCTGCTCGGAACCTATTCGACTGTTAATCAGACGTCTACCATGGCACCTATTACACCATCTCCATTAACCTGGACCATTCGTTTCAAGTGCCATAAGACCACCGTACTTCTACATTTAGATCCCACACAATCATTTTCGAGCATCAAAGCGGAGCTTCTCCGTGCGCTGCAAGAATCACATCCCGACGGCATCAACGGCACCTCTCTACCTTTGGAGTTTGAGGATATACTATTGGCGCGGCCGAACGATCCCATGGATGCAAATGCCGGTTGGACTGGCATCGGCAATGATGCTGCATTTGTGGATGACGATGAGGACGGAGAACCCAAGAAGGGTAAAGGTAAAGGCAAAGGCAAGGGCAAAACAGGAACGGCGACGGATTGCATGCAGGGTGCGGGCTTCAAGAATGGGGGGTGCTTGGCGTTTAAGTTCAAAAACGGAGACGCCGATGACTGGTCAGATATCGGTGGTGTGGGAGACGAGAAGTGGGATGTTCTCATCCCTAGCTATGAGGACCAATTCGATGTTAGGCAGGAGGGAGACGTTGGAGTGAGACCAGAATACAGAGGGTAGGCGAACAGATGAGATGCATGGTATCTTGAGAGTAGCTCGAAAGACTACTCCCAGAATTTCTTCTTGTACATCTAACGATGGTGATTGATATCTTCGAGATTCTCACAATAGATGTTCCTCATGACAAACACGAGTTTCGGGAGGCGAGTGATCTTTTGGTAATGATGTAGTTGTAGACATCTTGGTCCATTGAAAAATAGAAGACTGCAGTACTAGCATAAAAGTGTCCGGGCAACCCTCAGCAATTTTCTCGCGCCAGCGAACTGACACCTTTTTCGCATGACTGTACTTCACCACTAGGATCCAGTGTACGAAGCTGAGCCTGATTACGAAGGACCTATGACACAACGCATAAACTGCGATTCGAGCAAAGGACACAGAGTGGGTGCTACGCTCGATCATAAATCGACATGGACGAAACTACCATCGACTCTTCCATAGTGCTTACGACCGGAGATTAAGTATATCTCATGTCAATGAAAAACTCGTACCTTAGAGTACTCTGAGCATATCAAGAGCTATACCGAGAGTGTCCTCTGCTGGAATTGACAGTGAAGGTGTTGCAACCTGGAAGCCATGGCTAAACAGCAGCGGAAATGCATATTTTGGCGCTGTTGCCGTTGTTGGAGTTGAGGTGAACCGAACGAGAGGTTGTTTGATGAAAAGTCTAGGTTCTCAGAACGAGATTATGTCGAATATGCGCTAGTGCAAATAAGGTGGTAGAGTATCTAACAACCACGGGCCAAGAACCCCAATGCTAAGTACTGCCTTTCAACAGCCGTTGCCGCAAAGCCCGTAGAGTAAGAGGCGAAGTATAGCCAGGACTGCGCCAAAGCACCTGTCCAGTGCCACTAGTTTTCTCTCTCTCAAGATTCTGGGTGAAAGACAAGACGCGCCACGATGAAGAGCGCAGATGATCCTTCTCGGCAGATTGCTACTGCGAACGAAGAAGCTTTAATTTCCAGCAACGCGAACCGGGTAGGCGTATCTGCCAGGTAGTCCCCAGCTCGGCTTCTGCTAATATTGCCAAGTCCGCGAGATAATTCGGGAGCAGAAGGCGAAAACCCCAGAGAGTGCCGCAAACACTTCGCAGTTTGTCCTGATTGCCGGAAAGCGAAGATGCCTTGCGACTTGTTTATAAAAGCGCTTGTGACCTACTGTGTTTGGAAATGCTATTACTGCCAGAAAATGACAATCTAGGAAAGAATTTGAAGAACATTCAACGATACGTATTTCGAGAAGGTGCTAAAGTGCCGCTTGCCCAGAATCCTTAGAGGTTTTCCCCACCACTTGCACGGCCCCACCACTTGCACACCCACAAACTCGATTTTACTATGCCTTCGCACGCCAATAACTCCACGAATTCTGAAGCTTTTCAAAAAGCGCTTGCTGCAGCAGATGCGCAGGAGCATCCTAATTATTCTGAGCTAGCTAGAGAGTTTCAAATATGCAGAACAATGTTGGCACGTCGCCATAAAGGCAAAACCCAGTTGATTACAGAGGTTTATTGAAATCAGCAAGCAGCATTTTCACAACATTAAGAGGAGAATCTAGTTGATTATATAAATAAGCTTTTGCTTTGAGGGATTCCTCTTACATTAAGAATAACCTAAAACCTGGCTGAGAATATTGTTAATTATTTACTTGGAAAGAGCTGGTTATCGCGCTTTATTAAGCAACATTACACAAAGCTAGATAGCCTTTATTTAACTACATTTAATCTATTATAAAAGAGGGCTGATAATTATTAATGTCTTAAGTTATACTTTGACCTAATAAGTAAATAAATTTTTGTTATTTTTGCTCTAATATTTGTAAAGATAGCTAAAAAAATTAATAAATATAAACTCCTCCCATAAAATATTTATAACATGGATAAAAAAGGTTTCTGCATTAGCTTACTTATAAAGATAAAATAAGTATTCTCTAAAGCAGCGTATAAGAATAGCCTCTTAAAAGGAGCTGGTGTGGATAGCTCACAAATATAAATTACAGTTCTTGCCTTAATTTTTATAACCAGCAAAATCCTACCTCCTACTATTATTTATAAAGGTTAAGCAAACACCCTATAAGACACCTAGCTTTAAAATTTTAATGCAGAAAAATATTACTGCATTTTTATATGCTCACCTTTAGGCTGGACAAATAATAAGCTAGGTTTATATTAGCTTTTGGAGGTATTTAAGCTAAGAACTAAAGCAACAGCATGTTTTGGATAAGATATAAGGCTTCTTATTATTAATAGCTACAGTAGTTATATTAATTATGCCTTTTTAAAGTTTTATAATGCATATTAAATTCTTATTGCTGTATTCCCTCCATATTTAACGCATTAACTTCAGCCTCTTAACATAAGCCTATTTAGCCCTCTTGCAACTTATTACTCTTAGAACCTAAATGCGTGGATTAATAAGTATTAAGGACTCTCATACCTCCAGAAACAGGATTTTTATAACCTCTTTTGGCCAGCCTTTAAAAAAGCATTCTCACCATCCAATATTAAGAGTGGATGGCAAAAAATAAGCCTTTATTTATTTAACCCAGTTATTGTCCTTAACTAGGTGTCCACATAACCAGAATAAAATAAAAATTATGCATCTAGCTTAGAATTATCCACACATGTCTCTAAAGCAGTGTTATAATAAATGCGGAGACAGTTCTTTATCCAAATAAATAAGGCGTTCCAAAAATAATTTAATACATTTAAGGCAAAACTTCTTAAGCTATCAATCAAAAATAAGGTACTAAAACACAAAAATAAAGGGCTCAAAAAGACAGTAAAGCTAGAGCAATAAAGGCAAAAAGGTTAAAAAGTAATAAAGATGCCTAATAAGCATAATAGTGCAGTTATCTTCACCCCGTTAAAGGTTCAGGCTATTCATAATGCTAATATACAAAAGGAGCAAGCTGAACAAGAAATAATACATCAGAAACATGAGCAACAGCTACAAATCTAAGCAGCAAAGCAAGTCAAACATAAAGCTAAAGTACAGCATTGTCTAAACCGTAAACAAGCTCAGTCAGAGCGGCTTACTTAAAAGGAAATCCAAACTCAGCAAAAACATAAGGCTCTACAGCAGCAAGCCATCAACAGGCAGGTCCAGAATAAGGTCAAACACTAAGCTAAATCTAGACAAAAGCAGCCAACGCAGTCAAATCAGCCTCAAAATATTAAGGTTGAGGTAGATCCCCCGCAACATAATGCCGAAGTAGCTTTGGCCTCAAGACATTCGCAACACCAACGACGCCCTCCACAATGGCTTTCTCAGTAATTTTAGCAACTCAAAAATTACATCTAATCAAGAGCGTTATTTTGATATAATTTATATTGTTCTAGCTAATTTATTCGTGGAGATAATTAACGTCAAAGCTAAGGTGGTGGAACCAATTTGGGGTGTGCATGTGGTGGGGCCGTGCAAGTGGTGGGGAAAACTCGTAGCGCCAGATGTCGGAACGTCTCAAAGCATGCGCCTTTCAGGTGTACATAATGAGGAGACGGGAATATGTCAATAAAAGCCAGGCACGTGAATGCCCTTTAAGATATCGACACAGTTACAGAACACCAAAGATCCCGGCCCAAGAGTTTGAGAGCCATTGCGAGTTATGCAAGTTCTGGAAGTGTACTTGTTGCTTAGCCTAGATCTATATTGAATGAATTGAGTATCATTTCCGCACTCGCGATTCGTCCAGGCGCTCCGACCGAAGAGTTTATGGACGGAAAGATGACTTCGCAGATCATATATGTGATACTCGGCGATGCAGCAACTGCACTGCAATAGCCTCTCTGGACATCACCGCAGGACACGAAGCGCAATGCATAGCGTTGGGTCGCCCTTTGTGCTACGCAAGAATGACAAGAGCAATATTCCAAAGAACACTGTTCCACCTGTGTGTGTGTGTGTGTGAAAGATATCACAGAGCATCGCTATCGGTGTGGAGAACTCATTACCACGTTTCGGGTGAGTCTTGATCACCAACCCTGCCGCTACCTCCGTAAGTCACACCGTGATTTCGATATCAATGTGATCTCTAAAAGTGCGCTAGGCAGCAATAAAAAGCTTGTTCTATTCACTTTCACTGATTTTTCCCTTTTTTTCTCATCCTCCCCGCTTGTTGAGATTGAGGGTACCAACTTCTACTTTGGTTGCAACCTTCGTCCTCCTCAATTTACTCTTCAACTCGATCCTTACTCGGATCGCTTGACTCTTCGAAATGACGACTTTGAATACTATCAACGCTGTCAGGTGCCGGCTCGGCAGAGGGCACGAAAAACTCCTCCTTCATGGTCTTGGCGAGCCAATCAGGGTCGTGGTTGGTATCGGTGATCATGTGAAGACCTTCCATGTCCACAAGGATCTATTCTGCTCGATTTCATCTTACTTCGAAGCAGCTTGCAGCCCAGAGTGGATGAACTCGGGGGATGACTTCATTCCGTTGCCCGCCGATGATCCAGAGCTTTTCGAACTTTGTGTACAATGGATGTACACAGGAAACTTCCAATACTATGAAGAAGGCAGGTTTTCCGACTCTGAAACTTTTGAGACAGATGTTAATTCTTGTGAAGACTGTGTTGAGACCCTCATTCGACTTTTCATCCTGGCCGACAAGTTGCAGATCAATGCCTTGCAGGATCGAGTCATCAGTGAGTTGGTGCATAGTGGGCTACACCGTAACATCAATCTTTCCCACATCCCGCTTCTTTACGAGAATCTCCCGGACGGCTCTAGGTTGCGAGATCTCGCAGTCGACTCGTACGTCGTTTTCGAGAGAGGACGTCACGACCAGAAGCCTGACCCCGAATTGCTGAAAGCTTGCGCCGAGTTCCTGTACGATGTCTCCGTCTCTTACAGTACTCGGGCATGGAATACTTGGGACGCTGACGATGATGTCGACTATTCGGAATTCAATATAGACGAGGACTTAATGTTCAATCGCAAGCCGAAGGACCCTATGACGAAGGCTTGCTGGTATCACGTTCATGGGACTATCGGCGATTGTCCCACTAAAGACTTGATTGAAGGTCTTCGTGCATGAAGTTGAACATCGACGGAACATAGAATGGACAATAGACAGCGAAGGTCGGGCATGAACACTCTCGAAAAAGGTTGACAAGTCCTCAGTGTAGGACTTTAAATGGATCTCGAAGATAGTTTCATTCAATGTATATCAATATCAATATCAATAGAACTTAAGAAAGGAGGTGCGAACTCATGAAAGTCCTACCATTGATTGTAGCCGCATGTCGGTGACTTAGTCGATCCCAAAGCAATATCGAGCATAGAAGACGCCCGAAACGAGCGCTTGCTCTTGAAGCTTAGATGTGACCACCTTATCCAACAGTGATGCGAACAGTCCCTACTACGCGTCATCAACAAAGCCGCATGCTCCAAATGTCGAACGTAATAAAGCTCCAGGTATGACCTGCTAGAAAATGTCTTTCCGCAGTGCACAGGAAGGGGACTCAGCCAAATGCTATGTAACCAGGCATTGAAGGGGTATATCCCAGAAGTCTGTCACAATGTCATCTCGAAAGTTGAACTTCGGTTTTCCACCTTTTGAGATCAGAGACTCATACCTTACGGCGGCTGGGGGGTTCCTCAACTGATAATCAACATAATGTTACCTCAGTTCAAATGTGTTGGCCCATGTTGGCCCATGTTAAGCCGGTATTAACATGGATTAAAAAGATCATAACATTAAAGTCGAAATAACATTGTATTAATTACCAGTTGTGGAACCCCCCAGCCGCCGTAAGGTACTGAATAGAGGTATACGAAAGTGATCCCCAAATCTATTGCGTTTCATATGGCAGTCGCCTTATAATCTCTTCATTCCCAGCATAGTCGCCGTTGCTTGTCCATAGCTTCCGTTTGAATGTTATTACAAGCACCCCGTTCTCTTCGTAGTCATCGGATGCTGTAGCTTCGCTAACGCGCCGTCTTAATTCGACTAGTTGTCCCGAATATACATTCTCATGTAATGATAGTGCCTCCGCAAGACCGCCTCCGTCAATTTTATCGATGCCCCACTCCATATCAATGCACTCACGTGCAATCTGACCCAGCAAGTAGGGATCCCAAAGCCCCTCACAGCCAGCCTGTCCTAGGAGATGAAGGGCTTTACGA
Organism: Trypethelium eluteriae; assembly: GCA_021030925.1. NCBI lineage: Eukaryota > Fungi > Ascomycota > Dothideomycetes > Trypetheliales > Trypetheliaceae > Trypethelium > Trypethelium eluteriae. The sequence continues at coordinate 7,772 of JAGFMJ010000272.1, forward strand.
CGTATTTGGGGGTATCGACATTTCATCGTCGTCCACCAGAGCGGAGCAACCATCCCGAACTCCAGCGTGAAACGGTTCATGTGGATTTGTTGCTCCGACAGAGCATCAGAAGCAAGGTCTACGATTGTAGTGAAGTCCAGGAGATAGGCGTCAAAATCGGTTTCTTCGACTTCGAAATAGGAAGTGCCCACACAAATATTCAACCAGGCATGATGGATCAGCGTCAAGCTTGATTGTCGTTTCCACAATCTGCCAGACTTTTCGGCGTCACTAGCCTTCACACAGTATTGCTTGTATGTCTCTCTCCAACACTTAAGACTGGCAGAGAGATATTCGCGGTGTAGATTGGAATGTGTGTTTTGAAGTGTGTGCCATTCTAGTTCAAAGCGTTGGCCAATGAAATCTAGACATAGGTGGGTGAGAATAACCAAGTACCAGTTTGCTTCTTGCATTGAAGAAAATTCGGCTGGAAGATTGAACGAGGATAGAGGTCTGGGACACAATGGCGGACAAATGCTCCTAATCTTCTTGTGGATGATTAGTTTAAGCTGTGGTCTCTCGAAGCCAAAGTATGTCGATTGCATATCTAAATCAACAAACATCCCGATTATTTCGTCCTCCACGGATTGCGGATTAGGTGATAAGGTGACTGCTCTGACTTTCTTTCCGACGTTGTCAATAGGCGAAGGAGTAATTAAGGTAAAAGGATATAGTATCTGGCGTCCCTCATTCAGGTGCATCATCGCTTGTTGAATTCGAGAGCTACGAAAAGAATACAAGTAATGAGAGTAACCTTTAGGGACGATCGGTCCTCGTACGCCGTAGTGTGTGCCTTGAGGTGATGTATTGCTTTATTGTACCCCCTAATCATTCCCAGCCGGATCGCATTGCCCTCAGCGCAAGTGCTCTTTCCCCGATAACTTTGGTTCCATTGGCTTGCATTTGCAAGAGCCATGGCAGCATGGAGGATAGCAGGCTCTGAATAACAGGCTGGCAGGACGACATTTTGCCAAAAATTGGATGGCCGGATGCCTGCGACCGTTGAAACAGTCTGGAACCTGAAGAACTCGAACGTGTGTGACTCTATGTATCCGTAGTCAAGATGTGGGACACTTTTCAAAACGAGGGCGGGCTTCGGTAGGATTTTCGGCCGCGATTCTCCCGAAGCAAGTTCATGGGAAGGCGGCCGCTTCGGTAGGTCTACCACGATACCGTATCCCTCGCAAATTCTATTACTCGACACACAACGGGTACAGAAGGGCTTGCTCTCATCGCATTTCACTTTTCTCTTTCTGTTCGGATTCAGTAAATACGTATTGATACATATCAATGCTGCTGAAACTCACTTGCAAGTGCGACATCCTACCCTACTCTTCGAATGACTGATTCTAGTACGCCTCATGTTCTTGAGTCACCCTAGCGATTGTCGTACTAGTGAAAGAGCTCCTTTGCTTTCTCATTCATTGACTAAGTCCCAAAGAGGGAATCTTGCAGATCACACAATCGCAGAAAGCCCGAGAAACCAAATGAGTGCGCTAACGAACGGAAAGGCTGCGATTACAAGACTCCACAGCCTCGCTGAGCCTCTTTTACCTCCAGACTATCAGTACATGCGGCCCAAAGGTGAAATGATTGGTACAATATGGAATAGACAACGTACTTTCAACCCGCAAAAGGTATCAAGGTGCAGGCAGCCAATAAATACCACAACTTATGCGAGACCTTGACCTTCTAAAGGGCAGGCAGGGGCCTACGCAACGGCGTGCTTGGTTGCTTAGGTGAGCGACATGTTGTATCCGCCAATCAGAACCCCGGATTTTACGAAGAGTAAATCACGGAGATATCACAAAGGAGAGAGAATGACAAGATAACTTTCTTAAAACACCGAGAGTGACCTCAGGGTGTGGGTAGCCAATAAATACCATGACCTTTGCGAGACCTCGTCGTCTGAGTCGGCTCGGGAGCTATACAGCGGTGTGCTTACTAGTGAACAACATCTTGTACCCGTCAATCAACGCCCCTGACTTTACGAATGATCTGCAGTCATTATATCACAACAAGTAATGACCCGCAGTCGGACATCTACAAAGCTTCGTCCGAGCTCATCACGCTCGTATACCTCAGAACAATCAGGGCATTGGCATCATCGTATTGAAGTCAGCTTGGTATATGCTTTGTAGGTCTCAAAATGAAAGCCTGTCTTTTTCTTCTATATAGTCTCCCTTCAACGCTGCTGTTGTAATCATAGTCACTCTCATCTTTTATCTCTTGTCAATTCCAGATATTTAGACTATTGTCTTCAGCAAAATGCGTGTCAATCTCTATGCGCTAGCTACAGTCGTGTTTGTAGGAGCCTCGATCGCCGCAGACACGAGCACAAAGATCTGTCCAGTCTTGGGACCAGCATTTCCCGCACCGGTCGGTCTGAGCTCTGAGAAGCTGTTTCAGGCGGCAGTAGGATCGTTTGAAGATGCTCTGGAAAAAGCCTTGGAAACTGGTTTATCCACGAACGGTCCTGGTCAGTTCAATACTACAACCATGTCAATCGGCATGTTCAGCACCTCGGAAGACGGCCTACTTTATCAACGTCATTATACCGACCCAGCTGTACGAAACAGCAGTTTTGGAACGCAACAGGTGGACTCCAGGTCCATTTATCGTCTTGGAAGCATAGGAAAGCTCCTGACCGTCTATTCGTTCCTCATCAGTGTAGGAGATCAACGTTTCAATGATCCCATCGCGAAGTATATCCCAGAACTTGTCAGAGACTCCAAGACTGTCAAATCACAAAACGGAATGACACCAGACTGGAACGAAACAACCCTCGGACAGCTTGCCAGTCATATGTCAGGGCTATCCCATGATTGTACGTTCGATTGATCGTCCCCTCTGAAATGTGTTGATTGAGCCTCTGACCAGGATAGATGGAGTCAATGACATCGCATACCCGTGGACGACAAAACCGGGCTTACCACCACTCCCTACTGACCAAATTCCTATTTGTGGTTGTTTTTTTGCAAATAATAGCTACAAGACTTGCGATGCTCAAGATAAATAAGTTGGTTGCAGAAGGTGGTCTTTCACTGAATTCGAGATAGACTTGCTCCACGGCTTGATCACTGAGCCAGCCCTCTTCCGTTCTGGCTGCTCTCCCATGTACAGCAATAACGGGTTCGAATTGCTCGGACTGGCATTAGAAAGAATCACAGGCTCCAAGGTTGGAGATTTGTTTACGGAAGGCATAGTGAGGCCCCTTGCTCTGCATGACACCAGCTACGCTGTCCCCAAGAGCACTCAGAATGGTGTTATTCCAGGAAACACAACCGTATCCGGGTGGGCTAATGACGCGGGAATTCTGGGCCCGTAAGGACACCCAAGACAGACCCCTGCTCAACGAATAGAGAATGAATGCTAACAAACCTCTGATTTAGTGCGGGTGGTCATTTTTCTAGTTTAGAGGATGTGGCTACTTTAGGGAAAGCAATACTGAATAGCACACTTTTAGCCCCAGCCCAGACAAGACGATGGATGAAACCAGTCACATTTACAGCAGGCATTAACATGGCTGTTGGAGCTCCCTGGGAGATCTACCGGGCTCAAGTTGGTGGTCGCATAGTCGATCTGTACACTAAGGATGGCGGCTGGGGAGCCTATGCAACGCTATTGGTACTGGTTCCAGATTTCAAATTTGGATTCAGCATCTTGACGGCTAACCTAATCGGATCGAATGTCGGAGCAAAGAACGTCTACTTCATCGCCGAGATGCTTGGCTCTTCTATACTACCGGCACTTGAAAATGTGGCTAGACAGCAAGCAAATGCTACATTTGCGGGCCACTATACTTCAATTGCAAGCGGTCTGAACTCCTCCTTAACCGTCTTATTCGACGATCAGCCAGCCCTTCGGGTCGAATTTTGGGTCAGCAATGGCACAAAGATACTTGAAGAAGTTATAGGTCTAGATAGCACAAGTGGTGACTACATTGATTTTCGGATTCAACCCAGTAATCTTTACTCCGGAAATGAGGTTGGCTTTACTAGAGCGTGGCAAATATACCGGCCCCTTCGACATCAACTGTTTGACATGGGGAGAGATGGATCTGATAACTTACGAGAACATTGGTCTTGAGAGTCTTGTTTTCGAGATCGATCCCGGGACAGGGAAGGCGAATAAAGTGCAACTTAAGGCGTTGAGGACTTCTTTGGAGAGGAAGTTGTAAAAACCTGTCTAACATCTTAACATGATGGCAAGCACGTCGACAACGCCCGTTGCCCTTATTCTTCGTGCGTTGAGGCCTCAGGTAGCAACCAAAGTACATCATGTACATATATCCTCGCTGAACAAGACTCACTGTTTCCAATCGATACCTATTGCTCACTCGCATCAAAGCTAATACCATCTGGAAATGTCGTCCGTGAACCATTGTGAGTTCCAGTCGGGAGTATAGTACAAGCTGAACTTAGCAAATACTATGAAGTTGGATCATGATATGTCTACATCTACTAGAAATCAAGCATATATTTATTTGTGATTGGCTTGGTTGGTAGAGACAGTCTACTCTACAGAGGAAGTAGAGTATGGTCGCTTTTTGAATGAGGCACCCCCCAGTTTCGATGTCCGATTTTTTCTGTCAACCGTGTACCAAGCAAAGGGAGCATACTTTACAGCGGCTGGGGAGTTCCTCAATTGGAAATTAACACAACGTTATTTCAACTTTGATGTGATGACCTTGTTGGTCTATGTTAACACCGCCTTAACATGAGCCAACATAGTCAAAACATTTGAGCTGAGGTGACGTTGTATTAATTAACAGTTGAGGAACCTCCAGCTGCCGTAAGGTAGACAGCACTCTAGGCTCTATCCTAAGTCTCACTGTAGTACCATTGAAGACACGAAGCGGCATATGGATTACTGCAGAGGGGGATTAGACAGTATCTTAGAATCCTGTACCCTCAGCCGATACAGCTCGTCGCTATTTATTGTACGATTGCTTCTTGTTACTTCACGCCATTCATCGCCGCTTACCATCGAGGGCAACGAACAAAGACATGAGACTCGCATTGCATTTTGGTGTAGCGGCCCCCAAACCCTTGGTGTAGATTCCTTTTTAGGACTGTCACTCGCTAGGATTGTTGTGATCTCTGCAGATTTGTGAGTTCTGCAGATACCTTACGAGTTCGCAGTCAATAAATAGTGCTTGCAAGGCCATTCAGATTTCACCCTCCACTACATCCTCGCTCATCGTAACAAACTCAACACTCATCACGCGACCTCGGAAAACTTCTACAGAATCAATCTCCGACGATGGAGCGATTTGACTCATGGGAATTCACATACTTCCCTCATCCACGACTCAGCCCTCATGCGAAGACATTACGAAACGAAGCTAGCGGGCCGAAGATTCCTGTCGTAGTCGGTGACACAAAAGAACCTGGTGGTGTCAGGACTTTCCATGTCTTCAAATCTCTATTAGCAGCTCACTCTTCCTATTTCGAGGCCGCAACAAGCAGCAGGTGGATGAGAAGCCCCAAGGGCATTAAGCTAGAGGATGAAGATCCGAAGATTTTCGAGATGTTCCTTCAGTGGATGTGTACTGGCGAATTCAATTACATGATTCATTGCTTGAGAGATGAGGAAGAATTCAAAGAACCCAACCAAACCAGGGACTTTCCAAGGACATGCGCTGCAGATGAGGTAACACACCTGTCGCATTTACAGCAGACGGACATAAAGAAAATACCACATTTATCTTTGCCAGTTCTATCGCTACGTTGCTATTACTTCGGCTACCTGGATAGGAAGGAACAGCCTGATCTCACTTACGATGATCAGAAACGCTTCATCACAAATATTGAGTTCAAGACTGAGCAAGTAGCCAAGAAGTTCCTTGGTCCTAGCGATAGGTCCGCTTTTATAACTGAAGATCGGAAGCTCACAGGTCTCAAATGGAGATGCAAAGAGTTCAGTAGTATGGCCGGTGAGCAGTACTTAAAGTGTACTATTATTGACCCTGGCTTGGCATTAACAACGATCATACGTCTCTATATTTTGGCAGACAAATTTAACGTCAGCGAGCTCCGAGATCGAGTCATTGAAGAACTGCTCGACATGGAGTGGAAGAGGTTCATGGACTGGGAACACATTGAACTGGTATATGGGAATACGATGCCTGGGTCGATGCTCCGAAAACTCGCAGTGAAGAGCATTCAACAGTACGGGCGAATTAACGAGCTGGAGAAGCCGTCATCATTCAGCTCCGCACTTGGCGAGTTCTTCTTCGATCTTGCCAAGTATAGAGATCAGACGGCAGGATCGACGCAAGGATCGACAGCGGACATTGAGCACGACAATAGGTGTGCGTGGCACGAACACGGCGATGAGAAGAAAGAAGGCGCATTCTGCCCTACTCGGGGACCTCGCTAGTGTGGCCCACCGGCGGTCACTTTCCCAATGCGGAGGCCTGTGGGTGGAAGCTTGAGATGTCGGAACAGGCGACTCTAAGAGAGCCCCAGGACAGCCGAATGGCTTTTGCGGATGAGTTTGTATTTTCGTGCGGGAAGCACAAGTATCTTGGGGTCCAGGGAGGGAAGATATCTTGTTGCCTCGTCAATGGAGGTAAGTAGGTATTTTGTTGACTGTCCATAGAGGAATGGAGAAAGAAGCATGAAGGTACTGTCAAAGCAAATTCAACGTGACCGAGGCAACCTTACCCTACCTTACCGCGGCTGGGGGGTTCCTCAATTGGTAATCAATACAATGTTATTTCGACTTTACTGTTATAACCATATTGGGCCATGTTAAGGCGGCGTTAATATGGGCCAACAAGGTCATAACAGGTAAACTGAGGTAACAATGTGTTGATTACCAGTTGAGAAACCCCCCAGCCGCGGTAAGGTACTGTTTTGAAGATCTCGCAGGAAGGTCTCTCTTCGTGCCCAGGAGTAAAGTCGCGCGAAGATGGCAGTCAGGGCTGTCAAAGGCAACTGCCGGAGTCATTGAAGACAAATCTGCGGCTAGCGTTTAACTCGAAATTCGGTGAGTAATATCTATAGACCTTTCTACTTCATCGTACCTTGACACATTGCTAGTAAGGATCAATCCTCTGAACTGAAGATACAGTACTAGGACAAAAGTGTATGGACAAGCCCCTGCAATTTTCCCGTGCCAGTGAGCGGACATTTTTTTCGAATGACTGTACCATAGTGACGTGACTCCTCGATTTTCTCTTATTTTACCGCCAGAACTTTCTCTTTCCGAGGTAATAGACCAGCCCACCACCAAGCAGCATCCAAAGCCAAAGCCAAGACTTCCCGCGTTGTTGCTCAACCGCACCTCCATCGGCATCGAAATGCACAATCAATAACCCCTCGTTCTTCGGCTGCTCCACCCTCAAACCCTGAGTTCTACACCACTCTTGTACGCTTGGCTTAATCACGGCCACTCCATTCTTGCTCCTGTTCCCTCGCCCTGTTATGACCCTCATGCTTCCACCCCTCAGTCCCCTCTGCCTCGCCCACCTCTTGCCTCTCACCAAATGCGCTCTCAACTTCCCCAGGGCCTCCTCCACGTACAGCCCATGCAGATCGATTGTAAGCTCTACCTTCTCTTCGCCATCGTACCTCCCATTGTAGTGTCGGAACGCCATATCGGCAGCTTCTTTGTCCATGAGGTTCGCATCCCGCTGAAACTGCAGCCTCCGTGCTTTGTGGCTTGCCGCAGAGGACCGATCGCCAGCTTCCCAAGCCTTCCTGCTTGCGGAGTATTGTAGGACTGCTTCATTGCGTAGATGACGGGCCTGGGCGCGGCGGGTCTCTGCTTCTGCGAGAAGAGATGTGGTGGGAGTGGATGGTGTTTGACCCATAGTTGTGATGGGCGGCGCAGGAGAAAGGGTAGCGACGGGCTGGGTGTAGGTAATCTTGTTACTCAGAGGAGGCAGCAATCAACCGCGGGACCAGGGGAACTTGTCTCAAGCTGCAACTGATGAGGGGCTGTGGTGTGCTCGTGATAGCTGATCATCCTTTAACTTGGATGTCTTGCGACCGTCACCGAGCACGCTGGAATACAGCGAATGGTGCTTCGCAAGGACGCTGAGAAGCGCGGTCTGCTGTGGACGAAACTCTTCATTACGTGAGATCGACTTTCGCTGGAAACGGGTTTCGGGAGGTGAGCGTACCCATCGGCTTAGTGCAGCTCTTGGCCTGGTGCAGCTATTGGCCTGGTGCACACATTCAGACCTTGCTGTGCATAAAATTCTTATATTCTCCACTAACCGGGGCCCAAATATCGGGATGAGAGGTTTCCTACCAAGTTTAGCAATGCAGGAAACCAGAACAGAATTTTGCTTGTCGAATCATGACAGGCATATTGCGGAGAACCAGCGGCTTCTGCTTCGTCCAAAGAGTTTCGGCCCTGGTCGCAATGTTATGGTAGGACTGGCTCTCGCTCTGTCTCGAGGTGGCACCGTGGGGTACTTGCAGAGTGCCCCCGAACTTCCTTCGGTTCGTGCTGGTGTCCGCCGCGCACAGCCCGCCTTATTGAAGAGCACAAGCCACATCCGTGCACAACATCATGGAGATAATACCTAGAGAGTTGATAGAAATGACATGAATTCCTATGAATTCATTGAAATTTTTTATTTCCTCTGTCCATATATCCCAATTTGACGGACTGTCACACTGCTGATCTGCAAATCGCTCATCATATTCACCTGCTTGCTTACTTCGCTATCCACCACATGTGGCATGAGTCACGCCACGGCCTGCGAAGAAATCGAATCATAGCTCTGCAGACGTACACCTCTGCATTCAATTCTGCACCTTTGCACTCTCGCCTGGCACTGCGAATCCGCTGTGGTTTCTGTGCCCATCTCGCTGTTGGTCCAAGTCACTGTCGTCCTCAATCTTCTACCGCTCCCATTCGGCACACCATCATGTCCGAGAAACCAAAGACGGCCAAGCAGCGTTCGTCACCCTTTACTTCCGTTCACAGCAGCCCAAGTTGACTGATGTGCCGTCCTCCAGAGGCGAAGGATGAGCAGCGTGCGAGCAAAGCTGCAAAGTTCGCAGCGAAGCAAGCGAAGTTGCAGGGACAGCAGCAGGAAAACCCCCAGTCAGAACTCGACAAGAAGCCAACACCGTCTGTCCCAACAAGTAGCTTCGTTGACGATACGCCGGCTGGCCAAAAGAAAAAACTATATCCCTTTGACCATCCTTCTTTCCAAGCATATTCTCCGTCAGCAATTGAATCGAGCTGGTATTCATGGTGGGAATCTAGCGGTTTTTTCAAGCCCCAATTCACCGCGGACGGACAGGTTCTACCTGTGGGGAAGTTCGTCGTTTCCCTCCCGCCTCCTAATATCACCGGTGCCCTACATGCCGGACACGCCTTAGCAAACACACTCCAGGATATTCTGATTCGATGGCACAGAATGAGGTATTGACGTGGAAAACCCAAGAGCTTTTGCCCGCTAACACTGGGTCTAGGGGTTTCTCTACATTATGGACCCCAGGATGCGATCACGCTGGTATAGCGACACAATCAGTGGTCGAGAAGATGTTGTGGAAGCGGAAGAAGTTGACCCGCCACGATCTTGGCCGATCAGAATTCGTGAAAACAGCGTGGGAATGGAAGGAAGACTACCACAAAAGAATTAACAATTCACAGAAGTTAATGGGTGGTTCGATGGATTGGTCAAGAGAGGCTTTCACCATGGACGAGAATCTGACACGGGCTACTGTTGAGGCATTCTGCCGACTGCATTCCGACCGCTATATATACCGGTCAAAACGACTAGTGAATTGGTGTGTTCAGCTTAATACCGCTTTGAGTACCTTGGAGGTGGAAAATCTGGAAATTACCACCAAGACTAAGCTTTCAGTGCCGGGATATGAGAGAAAGATCGAGTTCGGAGTCCTTACTCACTTCAAATACAAGCTCTCGGACTCTGAAGAGACCATCGAGATTGCCACGACCAGACCTGAAACTATGTTGGGAGACACAGGCATTGCCGTTCATCCAGATGACAAGAGATATGCTCACCTCGTTGGCAAGTTTGCCGTTCACCCATTCATCCCCGATCGTAGGCTTAAGATCGTTGCCGATCCCTATGTGGACACCGAGTTCGGCACGGGCGCGGTAAAATTGACCCCGGCACATGACTTCAACGACTATAAGCTTGGAGAAACTCATCATCTCGACTTTATCAACATCCTCAACGACGACGGAACGCTAAATGACAATGCGGGACCTCAATTTGAAGGACAGAAACGCTTCGATGCACGATATGCTGTCGTAGAGGAATTGAAAAAACTCGGCCTGTTCGTGAAGCAGGAGGACCATGCAATGAAGATCCCGCGCTGCGAAAGATCTAAGGACGTCGTCGAACCTTTGATTAAACCCCAGTGGTGGATGCGAATGACCGAGATGGCAGATGCTGCGCTACAAAGCGTGAAGCATGGTGACATCGCTATCTCTCCTCCCACCGCTAGCCGATCCTACGAGCGGTGGATGTCAGGCGTTCAAGACTGGTGCCTGTCTCGGCAGCTCTGGTAAGCACGCCTGACAAGCATTGTGACTGCTTTTAACTGACAGCAAAATAGGTGGGGACATCAGATCCCGGCATACCGGGTGCACTTCGAAGATAATCCTAAAGATGCCCCTGGAGATGAACGCTGGGTTGTCGCGAGGTCTCAGGAAGAGGCTCTTGCAGAAGCGGAGGAAAAGTATCCCGGGCACAAGATCAGTTTGGAAAGAGACCCTGATTGCCTTGAGTACGACTCTCATCCTACCCATATCTCATTCGCTAAACTAACAATTGACAGTACCTGGTTCAGCTCTGGTCTTTGGCCAATGGCTATCCTTGGGTGGCCAAATACCGAACGTCTGGATTTTTCAAGGCTCTTTCCAACCAGTCTACTCGAGTCCGGGTGGGACATTCTATTCTTCTGGATTGCGCGAATGATTATGTTGTCTCTGAAGCTTACCGGCAAAGTCCCATTCACCGAGGTCTACTGCCATAGCCTGATACGCGACTCTGATGGTCGAAAGATGAGCAAATCCCTTGGCAATGTCATTGATCCTCTTGATATTATCCATGGAATTGATCTTGATTCCCTCCATGCTAAGCTGCTGACCGGCAACCTGGACGAGAAAGAGGTCTCAAGAGCGAAGCAATATCAGAAGACTGCATTTCCTCAGGGCATTCCGGAATGCGGTGCTGATGCATTGCGCCTAACCCTGGCATCATATACAACAGGTGGCGGTGATATCAACTTTGATATCAAAGTCATGCATGCATATCGCCGCTTCTGCAATAAAATCTGGCAAGCGAGCAAGTACATACTTGGTCAATTGCCTGATGGCTTCACCCCTAACGAAGAGTCGACACCCTTTGATCTAAGTCAGAAATGGATACTCCATCGACTAAACACCGCAGTTCAGAACATTAACAACGCGCTTACTGCCCGAGAGTTCTCCAAAAGCACCCAGATCATCTACCAGTAAGAGTCGCTTTGTCTCTCCGCCTACACTTCTGACATGTTTAGGTTCTTCTACGACGAGCTTTGTGACGTGTTTATAGTAAGCTTGATAACGCAGGAGTTGAGTGTGGTCTAACCTTGGATTTAGGAGAATAGCAAGGCGATTTTGAGCGTTGGGACTCCGGAAGAGCGGCTCAGCATGGCTAACACACTATACACCTGTTTGGATGGCGCCCTTCGAATGATGCATCCATTCATGCCATTTATTACGGAAGAGTTATGGCAACGCTTACCAAGGAAGGCAACTGAGAAAGAGATTCCTTCAATCATGCTTGCTCCATATCCACAGAACAACACTGCTCAGGATTTTCCAGAGGACGCTGAACAATACGGACTGGTCTTGGAGTAAGCAATATCTAACAACTGTTTTCCCTTTCAATTCTAATCTCTGGTCACAGGAGTGCAAGAGCTGCTCGATCACTGATTGCCGAGTACGGAATCCACGAAGGCAGCAATGTCTACATCCGCTCCTCCACCGACCAAATACACGCTGTCATCGAACAGCAACGTCTATCCATCAAAGCTCTTTCCGGCAAGGGCGTTGCTAGACTCGAAGCCCTTGGCCCCTCGGACCTCGACCCGCCCAAATGTTGTGCCATCTTCGTCGTGTCCTCCGACCTCACCGCCTTGCTCGATGTATCCGACAAGGTCACCGACCAGGCCGCCGAGATCCAAAAGCTCGAGCAGAAGGTGAAGAAGGCGCAAGGCACCGTGGTGAAGCAAGTGGAGCTGATTGGCCGGACTGGTTTTGATCAGGCCAGCGACGTTACGCGTGCGGCCGAGTTGAAGAAGCTGGATGATGCTCGCACGGCGGTGCAGAACTTTGAGAAAACGATTGAACAGTTTGCGAAGATGCAGCTGTGATCGAATCTAATCGCAAGCTCTGACATGCGCAGTTACCTATTGGTCTGTGTGGTAATGCCTTGCGATACAACTTCCGACAGCAGTGCTCAGTAAGATGAGCGTCGGCGATGTGTGAGAGCCCAGTTTCAAAGCCTGGACAGTATCTCCAGTGTTTTTGACTCCTCTCGATCATAATGCTTGAGCATGTCTCCCCTGTGCACATCTTGTGACTTAAGGTCGCCTAGCTTTGCCGATAGCCTGTCCGGAAGGAATAGTAGCCAAAAAAAAAAAAAAAAAAAAACCACAACAAAAAAAAAAGAGAAATGAAAAGAAAAGTCAAAGCCCTTGGGTGACTGACGGTATTCAGAGCATCAGATGTTCACCATCTACGCCTTCAATGGACTGAAGGCTCGATTGAGAGAGAGAGCAAGGATTTTGCTGGCCCACACTTTGAGCATCTGAAAATCGGCCTTCGAGACGAACCAAGCTACAGGTACGGTGATCAACACTCAGTTTCGTGAGACGCTGTAACATAAAGAATCAATCTGGTATCTGCCGTGGCAGACATGTTTTAATAATGAATCGAATGATTGTCAGTAATGACTTGCAATAGCGACAAATGTCCAGAAAGAGTAGATCTCGTACTATATTGTGATCAATATGCACTGGGGGCTGTTGGTGATCCCGAAAACCGCTTCGGCGTTTTGAAGGATTACTGTAATATGGGATTTGTCAATCAAGCCATCACCACGTGGGAAAGATGTACATATGTACGGCCGGACAGACTTTGAGGTGAGCTTACTCTTCAAAAAGGATCCTTCCCCGCTCAGCATCCTTTCCATTTTCAGGTCGGCTGAGAGTCCACTTCGGACAAGATACCGCATTCACCGCATAGTTTGCGGCACAGCTGGAGTTTACCATAAAGCCGGAGGGAAGCCACTAATTCATCACGATAGATCTTTATAAGCTGCTCACAGGCCCACAGCTTCTTGGCCGCTTCTCCCGAATGCGATTGTGAAACCTGCTTCAGACTGCTTGTTCCATTACCTACGAATCCAATCTATGCAAGCAGTGAATACAACTTGGGGGCCTGTAAAGACTTCTTGGCACCATGGCTCCGAACGTTCGAGCCTTCGTTGACTCTTTAAGTCTACCAACTTCCACAGCGGATGCGCTAAAGAGGAACCTCGAAGCAGTCTCAGATCTTGCTGCATTCCTCAGTGGCAACCGTTATGACGCAGTCTCATTGTCTTGCGTTGCGGCTCGAGCCGTTGTAGATGCTGATTCCATTGACACAACGCCTGGTGCAGATAAAGTGGATGCCAATTGGTGAGTGAACTCCAGGATATTACAATACGAAAAGCTTAGTAGAATGACCAAGGTCCCAAGCGTGCTGGAGGACCCCAACGTGCATCATCTCCCCTAAATCTGCAGAGGACGTTTCGAAGATACTGAAAATCATTGGCTTCTTCAAGGCCAAGTTTGCAATCCGCAGTGGTGGTCATTCCCCAAACCCTGGTTGGTCTAGCATCGATCAGCCAGGTGTACTCATTGATTTGAAGAGACTGAACCAAGTCACCGTCAGCGAAGATCAGAAAGTGGTCAGTCTTGGACCCGGAGGTATATGGGGCGATGTGTATGAAGCATTGGATGCGTATGACTTCAGCGTAATCGGCGGCCGGTTGCCGAACATTGGAGTTGGAGGCTTGATCCTTGGAGGTTCGGAAGCGCTGCTTACTTCGCCTAGATGTTCACTAATCCATACACATTAGGCGGCCTCTTCCATTTTTCTGCCCAATTTGGGCTGGCGGCGGATAACGTGAAGAACTTTGAGGTACGTAGAGCCGAACCACGAGACTGCATTGTTGACTCAGCCGTCTTACAGATCGTGCTCGGAGATGGAACCATCACGAATGCAAATGCTGAGGAAAACAGTGACCTTTGGTGGGCTTTGAAGGGCGGCTCGTCAAATTTCGGTATTTGCTCGCAACCATATCTTCATTCTTTCTAGAGGACGCTGATATAGAAAAGGCATTGTCACCAGATTCGATGTCTATACGGTTCCCGTGAAGCATATCTGGTATGAGGTCCAGACATATCCGCTCGATCAAGCCGATGCTGTTCTTGATGCGTTCGCCCAATGGCAAATGCATGGCGCTCCGGACGTGAAAGGGACCGTTGCTCTTATCATGGGGCTCGACGTATTGACGGTAGGTTTGCTCTATTCAACTCCGGCCGAGAGACCGGAATGCTTTTCTACCTTCTATGGCCTCCCAGGCATGACGGCCGTGATCCCGGGGATGAACGGCACACTGAACGCTCTGACCCAAATTCTCGGTACCGTTATCTCAAAGGCACCGCAACGGTAAGTCGTCTTTTGGTGTTTGCACAAGGCAGCCCTCTAAGTTTGGTTTACTGATATTCATTCAGTCATGATTATCGCGGCGTAAGTACCAAGATTGACGCTCAGTTATATAAAGATGTGTACGCATTTTGGAAGGAAAGAGCGATTGCAGTGAACAAGATGACGGGGGCCAAGCAAACATTCACCCTGCAATCGATACCGGTCAGTCTGGTTGAACAAGGGATCAGTAAAGGTGGCAACGCGCTTGGTCTTCCGAAAATCGATCACCAGTGTGAGCCGAACTTCTCATTTGTAACACTATGTAGATGAAGATCCGGTCGCTGACATTGTCAGGGTGGACGACGCTCATTGACTGGGACGACGCTCAAGACGATACCGCCGTACGATCAGTGTCAATCGCCACAACAGAGAAGTTTAGAGAGCTAAGCAAGGTACGTGGTCTGGAAGTCGACTTCCTTGACCTGAACGATGCATCACGGGACCAAAGCCCACTTGCCACTTATGGAGCGGAAAACGTCGAGAAGCTGAAGGTCGTTTCGAAGAAGTACGATCCATCGCAGGTGTTTCAGAGCCTGCAGAACGATGGTTTCTTGCTTAGCAAGATCTAGTCCCGGTGATGCGAGCTGAGCCTGACCTGGTTTGAATGGGAGCAATGCTGTACTGACCAAGCAATCTTGCAGTGACCTAGGTAGAAATAGAATCGTATACTGTTCTTCAGATAGAAATCTTACTTCGGGCGGCCGGTCTTGGTTTGCCTGGTAATCCTTCCACGACCTTTCGGCGTCCCGTTCCGAGTGATGAAGCTGATCACGTTGTGGAAGACTACTCATAGGTCCGGGGGTTTTGAAGAGCTTCCCTACGGTCTTTAATCGAGGAGAAAGACCAAGACCAGCTCTCTTCAAAGTCGTGATGAGGGTTGATACTCAGGGTGCAAAATTTCCAGCAACTGTGCAACACTGAGTTGGTCTTTCAGTGGAACCACTTTTGTGTCTTCTGGGTAAATTCGATCTTCGGTAGCTTTGCGCTGTTCTTTTGTCTTTCGGGATTTTGATGTCTGGCCGCTCAAACCCTCCATTGGAACCTTGGAGATGCGTTCTTAGGAAAAGCTAACACTAGAAGCCGTGGTCCTTGGTGTCTGAGTGTGGAACCTAGATTGAACCATTCCGATACTGGGTGTCTTCTGAATTTTATCAAAAGACGGCTGAGGCAGAGCAATTGGACTTCCAAGGGGCGTCTTTGGTGCGGTGCTCTCTCTGACGCCGCTCATCATTTCGTCAACTGAGACCACAGCGCGCTTTCCGGCCGCGACGGTCTGCTTATTTTGTTCGACTTCTTCTGGAGAAAGATTCCGACGGTGGTAACTCCCAGGTGCCAAGATAGCTGCCGCGGCAGACTTCGTGTATGCGCTGGTTTCGGCTTCAGTCCGAAGACATTCACGTCCGAGATGGTCGCCTGTCTGCAAATCTACCGCCCAAAACACAGATCCTTCGCGCAATCACATATCCTCCCTTATTAGCCGGATTCTGGCATATCCACACTTTCTAGGTTCAAAAGCTGTATCAAGGGGACCGCATGATGCCGGTAGACTCCCTTGCAGTCCATAGAAATGAGGTTCACTTATTGTGACGGCCTGATAACCGATAGACGATTACTCTATCTTCTCGTGAACAAACAGGAGAGGTTAAGTTGGAACATTCGTTGGCGATGTTCCATCCAATACACGTAAAGCTACAGTCAATACTGATCAATAAAGTGCACTCGGCCACTTGCGAGACTGACTTGTGAGGTGACACGGCAAAGAGCGAAGGAGCGAAGGAGCGAAAGGCCGCAAAGACCGAATATCGAAGCTCGGATGAAGCTCCACAGCATCATCACCCTGCCGTAGATCGCGACTTAATCCACTTCGGGTTAGACGTCACGCATAACTATCGGGCTACTTCTTCTTCGGGCAAAACAACTGCGGCTCGACAAAACAGCTTCTTCCTCTACTCAGTTGGCCTCAGCCAGTCCCCACCCCGCCATCTTCCCGCTTGTATTATCGTTCGAGGCAAGATTCAGATGCGACTCGTCTGTGGGTCTGAGAGAAGTTTGGCCAGACTGAAATGCTTTGATGCTATTAAGCAGAGATCTCGTCCCGTTCGAGGGGAAAGCAAGGAATTCAGCTTCCTTTGCACAAGCCACGACGAAGGTTCATCGTATTAAAATAAAGCACAAAAGTATACTACTGTGCACGAAAATCTTCCTTGTGCCGCAATGGCTCTTGAAGAGCTGGTGAGATCAAGCCCACCGATCATCGTTTAATTGCTTTGCCATGGAGAGGATAATGTAATTGTTAGGAACGACTACGGGAGTAAAAGTCGAGTTTGGGAACCTGAGAACCATACCTCCGTTTTATGTATCTACGGGGGTACCCAATATATGCGAAAATGAGTATAAATATGATCTGTCTGACCACGTTCCAGCATCAACCCAAAGCATCAGCTTTGATTTTTCGAGAAAATATATCATTCTTCTATAGCTACTTCCCCAGTACCTACTCATCATTATGTATGCTCTACGACTTTCTCAAGATGAATCCTTCCATTTTGAAATGCTTCGCAATATAGGCCACGCGTCCTATCACGGAGCCGACATTAGCGAAGTCCTTCGAGCCGCCGGCCAGATTGCTCGAGGCGATATAGAGTCTTTCTACTCTGCATTCTTTGCCCTCGCCGAGCGCACTGCTAGCCAAGCCAAAAGATCCGAGCCAACTACTCCATCCGGCAAGGTTTCTGCTCGCGAAGCCTTCTCCAGGGCCGCCACCTACTACCGCGTGGCAGATTTCTACCTTCACGGCAACGCCGCCGACCCTCGCATCAATGACCTGTGGACAAAGGCGCTCTCCTGCTTCAATGCCGCCATCGCGCTCCTTCCGAGCCCCAGCCAGCGCCATACCCTGGAAGCCTCGGACTTTTCCATCCCCATCATCTTCTACTCTGCGGCAGCGGAGCCCGACGCGAAGAAAGGACCACGCCCGACCCTCATCGCGGGCACCGACTTCGATGGCGCTCAAGAAGAAATGCTGCACGTGATTGGCTTCGCAGCTCTCCGCCGTGGCTGGAACGTCATCACGTACGAGGGCCCTGGGCAGCCGTCCGTACGCCGCTACCAGGACCGTGGCTTCATCCCTGACTGGGAGCGCGTCGTCACGCCTGTTGTCGATTGGGCGTTCGCGCAGGCGGAGGCGCTCGATATCGATACTAGCAAGCTGGATCTCTGGGGTGAGAGCATGGGCGGCTATCTCGCGCCGAGGGCGGCGGCGTTCGAGCATCGTGTTGCTGCTGTGTTTGCCGTGGATGGCGTCTTCGACTGTTATCAGCCGTATAGCAGGTTCACCCGTTCCAAGGGTCAGGAGCTGCTTGCGGAGGGGAAGGCGGAGGAGTTCAATGCCTATATTCGTGACTTTTTACATGACCCGAATACGCCCACTGCTGCGCGATGGGGCATTAGCCACGGGTTGTGGTCTTTCTCCGATGGCGACGCCGGCAGTATGAGAGATTCGACGGAGCCGATGTCGCCGTATGACTTCATGGCCAAGGTGAAGAATATTTTACCTTGGTTGGTTTGGAGGACAAAATTCAGTGTCCAGTACTGGTAGGTCATGCGGAGAACGACTTGTTTTTCGCAGGTCAGCCCGAGCTCTTGGTTGAGGCATTGGGCAAGAAAGCAACCATGATCAAATTGACGGACGCGGATGGAGCGGGAGAACATTGTCACTCCGGAGCGGGAATCTTGAAAGCACAAGTGATGCTGAATTGGTTTCAAAAGGTCGTAATTGACAAGAACTGAGATGTGACTGGCGACATGTATGTCTGTAAAAGTTTTTTTGAAGTACAAGCTTGGTTTCAGTATGAGTTACAGTACCTCCACAACGACAGGCCGGTCTTCCTAGTGAGATTCGAGAATTTGCCTTGAGCTATCGTTCCTGATAACGGGGTAAGCCCCGATGATAAAACTCAAAGGAATTCCTCCTAGATCTCCGATACCTACACAAGGCCTCTTCAGAATGCTCATGAAAAATGCAATTCCTATATTTGATCCTAAAGTCGACCTCCTTTGCTCTAAGGATAGTCAAATCATAGAAGAAGTCCGGAAACTCAGCAGCGAATTCTCTGCCCTCTCCGTCTCCGCCCTCCCACAAAAAAGTGATACCCTCATCTGGATTCCTCGCGACGGTATCAAGGACATCATAGCAGACCAGTTTCCGTAGACCTGAACCTTCTGCGGTATTTTGATAGACCATCCGCACTTGTTCGCGATATATGTGAAACCAACCATTTACAAGTAGGTCAATCATCTTATCAATGACCTCGTCTTTCAGAGCAGGTACTTCGACCATGTCCGCAAAGGCGTACAGCGCAATCAGCTTCTCAGCATCGACCGCCGGGGCATGGTCCGAGCCATAAGCACAGTTTCCGGTATAAATCCGCTGAACGAAAAGCGCAAAGACATCCGGATCTCCATCATGCAATTCAACGATCCTATCCCCGGACTCGTTCTGATCGTCGTCATGGCATTGCCTGTCAAAGAATGGAGAGTAGAAGCAGATGACCCTTTCATGAACCCAGAACGTCTCAACATTGGAGCCTTCAGGACTGCCGACCTTGATGGCAATCATGGGCCCAAGACGGAGAAAGTCGCTATAAAAGGTAAGCAAGGCTGCAGCATCACGGGCGCTTAAGGACGAGGAGTTGATTGGTCTTTACTTTTGGAGGAGGGGGAAGGCACCATCGACCTGTCGATGAAGCTTTTGGATTTCTTTAGACACTGCCATTCGAAAGAAGGAAAAGCGAAATAACGTTGCAGTGTGGTCACGATATCGAAATCAGCTGGAAGGCTGATGCCGGAGCAGCCCGAGCAGTTGCATTGCGTGCACTCCTTTGCACAGATCGCATTTGCCACCGAAGGGAAGGCCGTGGCACAAGTCTGAGGAAACACGTAGCACAATAATAGCGGAAATGTCTGAAATACAGTTCAATGCTGTGAATAATGCTTCGAGGGCAAAGGACGGCCTAGCACCCTCACCTACGTCAGTGGGGCTGACCTGCATTAAGACTAATTGAAAGGGCTCTAAAGGGTGGTGCGGCCTTTCAGGATGTGCTCGAAGTTCATGACTTAGCTGGCTACCTTACCGCGGCTGGGGGGTTCCTCAATTGGTAACTAATAAAATACAATGTTACCTCAGTTTGACTGTTACAACCATGTTGGCCCATGTTAAAGCGGTGTTAACATGTATCAACATGGTCATAATAGTAAAGTCGAAATAACATTGTACTAACTACCAGTCGAGGAACCCCTCAGCCGCGGTGGGGTAGTCGCCTGTCATTTGCTGACCTTTATCAGTGCTACAGCCGTGTGCCTTTAGGGTAGCTGCCCGATTCATGTGTCGGTGACCCAAGGCGTGTTTTGGTAACTTATTTGGTGTGGCTGCAGCCAATCTGAAGACTGCCTCGCCAAATCCCTGAAGTCAAAGGATAGTAAACTAGAGTAGGATTGGCTACTGCCCTTCCTCAATAGCATTTGAGATGATGTCTCGAGCATTGCTAGACGCGTGTTTTCAGTACTGCCTTGGATGGCTACCAGTCAAGCTATGTGCTGATATTAGATTGCCTCATCCAAGATATACCCGCTTTTGAACGAATGATCGTCCATGGAGGTATCGATGCAACCGCTACAAAAGAAACAAACCGACTCGTAGGTTTTCCATTCTCTGGATTGTATAGAGAATTCTTGGAGCTTTGTTCAATCCGGGAGGCCCCAGCACTATAGTGCCTTACATGCTCTGCGGACATTTCTTATTGCATCTCCTGGTGCGCATTCGCAGAATCTGGCTTCATGGACGAGTAGGCATAGGGCGCGAATCAGCCAATACCGAACAAGAGAGCATGCCGAGAAAAGCGATGTTGTTAGGTCGCAAGTAAGGCATTTGAGCTCCAGAGTTTTGTCAGTGACTTCGGAGCGTCCGTTGTTTTGAGTAAAAGAGGGATGGTAAGGAGACGGAGAGACACTGCGGATGGCGTAACTGAGAACGACCGTTGCTGTGCCAACCGCCGCACGTCAACTACCTAAGCTGTTGATACGGACACCATCTGACGTTGCCGGAAGTTACTCGGTACATTCGCTTTTTACTGTACACTATTGACTTGCTGGTCAAGAAATACATTGAGCATAATCACCCTGTTCGCAGCTTTTTGTTCTAATCCATCTTTCATCGTCGCAATGGCGACGGACGATGGCGCATCCTCAATCTCTGTCGCCGTCCGAGTTCGACCTTTTACTATCAGAGAAGCCGCCCAGCTCGCAAAGTCGGAGGATGGCCCACTGTTCCTCGGTGACGGATCTCTGGCCGCTGCACCAGTGCCAAAGCTGTCACAGAAAGGACTGAGATCCATCATCAAAGTGGTGGACGAGAAATGCCTGTAAGAGCTCTCCAACGCATACTCGTCATTCATCGCTGAACTTCAGCCCAGAGTATTCGACCCGCCCGAAGACAACCCAGTCCAGAAATTCTCCAAATCTATCGTACCACAAGGAAAGCGCGTGAAGGACCAAACATTCGGTTTCGATCGAGTTTTCGACGATAATACAAGCCAAGGCGATGTTTACGATTCAACAACGAAAAGCCTCCTTGATAGTGTCTTGGATGGCTACAATGCTACCGTGTTCGCATATGGCGCTACAGGATGTGGGAAAACGCACACTATCACGTAGGTCCGCGGAATGCAATTTCCCAAGCGTGACTAACCGGCTCTTAGAGGTACTGCTCAGCAGCCGGGTATCATCTTCCTCACAATGCAAGAGCTTTTTGAGCGTATACAGGACCTACAGCAAGACAAGGTTACCGAAATATCGCTATCGTATTTGGAAATCTACAACGAGACCATTCGCGATCTGCTAGTACCAGGAGGCGGCAAGACCGGCTTGATGTTGAGAGAAGATCAGAACCAGGCGGTTTCGGTAGCTGGACTGTCGAGCCATCATCCACAAAATGTGATTCCTCTACCACGTTGCTCAAGCATCCGCTAACATGCGTGTAGGTGCAAGAGGTGATGGATATGATTGTACGAGGAAATGAATACCGAACGATGTCTCCAACAGAAGCCAACGCGACATCATCGCGCTCCCACGCAGTTCTGCAGATAAACGTATCACAAAAGGACCGAAACGCCGATATCAATGAGCCACACACCATGGCAACGCTCAGTATTATCGACCTTGCCGGCAGCGAACGCGCAAGCGCTACAAAAAATCGCGGAGAGCGACTGCTGGAGGGTGCCAACATTAACAAGTCACTCCTTGCGCTTGGCAGTTGCATTAACGCTCTGTGTGATCCACGCAAGCGTAATCACGTACCCTACAGGAATTCGAAGCTTACTCGTCTCCTGAAATTCTCTCTCGGTGGCAACTGCAAGACAGTCATGATCGTCTGTGTCAGTCCTTCAAGCGCACATTTCGATGAGACACAGAACACACTTCGATACGCCAATCGGGCAAAGAACATCCAGACAAAGGTTACAAGAAATGTTTACAATGTTAATCGTCACGTGAAAGACTTTCTCAAGAAGATTGACGAGCAACGTCAACAAATTGATGAGCTGAAGGCTGCGCAAAAGGAATTTGAGGGCATCGCGTTCACCAAGTTCCGGAGGCTAAATGAGAAGAAAGAGGGCATTGCTAAGGAAGGCGTGCAGCGCATTCGGGCTTCGTACGAACATTCTGCATCGGAAAGACAGGAGCGGACGAATGGCATGCGAAAATTACGCCAGATCGAGCGACGGATTGGCATGCTAAGCTCATGGATTGCTGCCTTTGATCATGTCTGCGAGACAAGAGACGAAGAAGATCCTCCTAGGAATTTGCTTGCAATGCGAAAGACTGCCCAAGGGATACAAGCGGAGCTGGAAGGGAGCAGACAACACTACCACCAACGCTTGGCGAAAGCCAGTTGGGAACGCTCACTCGATGCTGCGCTCCAGACAGGTATCCGACAGCTGCAAGAACAGCAAAATGATGGGATCGCGGATAAATCAGACATTGCCAGTCTGACTCGAGAGGCGGAACTGCTAAAAGCAAAGGGTGAAAGAGAAACATGTTCAAGCGTGTTGGAGCAAGAGCGAGGTGGAGATGCTGCGGTGGTGCAAGTGCTGCTTACTGCGCATTTCGAGACTATTGCCATCCTGAACCAGATCCTCCAAATGGATGAACAGGAGGCAGTAAAGGCGGCGAAGAGAATTCTATCGAAACTACTCACGAGCTGTTCTGATGCTACCTCCCAAGTTATCAAACCAGATGGAGGACTCGGCTTACCTCCTACGGAAGCCTTTCCCCCGACAAAGCAAGGAACACCGAAGCGGAGGAAGGGCGCGAATTTGATGGGTCCGAGTCCAGTAAGACCGCGCCTGAATGCCTCTGTAGCTGCCGAAGCATCACAAACATCCAATTCATCGCCGGTAAAAGCTTCTCCTCGCCGACGCCCCAAGGTCGGTACTGCTCGTAGAGGCGTCGCCTTTACGCCCAAGAAGAAGAGCCCGATCAAGACAAAGCGTGCCGTAAGATGGCGCGACGATACTGAAGATGGTACACTTGCGGAATTCGAGAAGACGCCAATTCAAGCTTCTTCGACACCAGACAAGCCTTCCTCTGTGGAGCTGCCCACTGCAAGGCCAAGCCCCAATCCACCTTGGCCTCCCACCGCTCTCACCTCTGCCGTTAACATGGCTTCAACAGAGGGACTAAGCTCTTCACCAATTCCCGCACCACCTGAGCCTTCGATGGATATCAAACCACGGAACAACCGCTTCCAAGCCGGCTTCCTCTCAAAAGCCAATCACAGCTCCTCCAACACCTCTCCCAACTTCCCCCCACCACCAACTCTCAACTCCTCCATCCATCTCGCATCCTCCTCACCCTTGGAACCTTCTCCCCTCCGCGAAATCAGCACCAACACCGCTCCCTACCACCCCACCGCCCGCTCCCCTCTCTCCACCACAAGCGAAGCCATCAGCAAGACTACCACTTCAGCAGGACCAACCCCACCCGCCAGCGCCGAGCCCTCAGGCTCCGACTCCGACTCCAGCATCTCCAGCCACACGCACCCGCGAAAGCCGAAACCGCATCAAAAGTCTCCGCCGCCCACCTGGGACCTCGACGCCGACAAGGCGCTCGCGAAAGAAGTCCGCACCTCGCTCGCGCGCCACAACTCACACGGCCATCGTCGCGAGTCCCTTGCGCCGGGAGGCCGGCACCGACGGCGCAGCCCGACGGGGTCGTCGGCGCAGGTGAGTCCGATGGGTGGTGCAGCGGGCGAGGCGCTGTTCACGGCGAGTCAGGCGCGGCGGATGGTGCGGAGTGCGGGGGAGGAGATGGGTGGTGCTGGGAACGGGAACGGGAATGGGAATGGGAGCGGGAGCGGCATGGGTGGTGTGTTGGGGACGTTGCGCGAGAGGAATAGTGTTAGTGTGTTGAGTCCACGAAATGGGGCGGCGATGGTGGGGAAGGGGAGGGATGGCGGAGGGGGTGGAGGAGGGGGAGGAGGGCATACTAGGCGGATGACGAGTGATGGGAGTGGAGGCGGGATGATGGGTGGGAGTGGGGGGTTTGGTGGTGGGAAGAGTCGGGTGAGCTCGGTGATGCCGGGGGCAGGAGGCGTGAGGGGGAGTATGGTTGCGGGAAAGGGTGCTTGGAGGTGAGAGATGAGTCCGATACTGCTGCGGATGAGAGGAGGGTGTTATACCTTCGTCCTGGACTGGCTGAGGTGCTTTAGAGAGATACTGGAGGTGGATTTGATTTACCTGGACTCAAGTTGATGGTCGGGTGCGCATTCATGCGACGCTTGCGAAATGCTTTGCAGGACTCTCTGCTGGCTGATGCAAGAACGATCTGTTCATACTTCATGGCCGGCGTATGGTGGACCGGGGCGAGACACAGGCGTCGAGATTCATTTTGTCCTTGGCATTTTGCCATTCTTCGAGATGTAATATCACACGAGCAATCCGAAGGGCACGGCCTTTCCGGAGTCTTCTATGATCAGATCATAAGTACAGCTGTAGGATCATTTGCTTCAAATGTTAACCGTCGAAGTTTTTGCATCCTGTCTATGTTTCCAACTAATGGCTGGACGTTCAACATATATTGCTTTCGCTCGAAGAACACAGATCTACATTAGAAGCATCTGGAGTCTGGCCATCGATCTGATTGTATGGAAGTCTTAGCCGACGCCTCATTGTTATTGCCCTTGCATAACACGCTAATGCCGAAATTTTGAGTCGTTTTGCCCTTCAAGCTTGCACTCCAGGCGTGTCAGCAATGCGGAACACGTATTTGATCGCGCTCGCCTTGCCATCCTTCAATTTCTGCAAGGCACCCTGGACGCCTTCCAGACCTCCTTTCTGGACTTCGTGCGGTTGCGGCTTGAACCAGCCGTCTTGTAGGCCCTTTCCGATGTAACGGAAAAACGCAAAGGCAAAGTCTTTGTCATCGCCATGAGATGATCCAACGGAGGTCATAGTCTTGTGGATGGTGGATGGGATCGCGGAATAGTCCCCACGGGGTAGGACGAGGGTAATATGACCGTTAGGAGCGAGGGCTTTACTAATATTCTAAAGGAGCAATTTAGTAAGCTATCGTAATCGAGGAGGCAAAGAGACATAGGGGGTGACAGCTAGGGGGGAGATGGAGAATGGGAAGCAGACCTCAAAAGAACCCTTTTCGCTCACGGCATCATACGCATACTCCAAAGTTCTGCCCTTCAGGGCATCCTTGATACCCTGTACAGTTGCCTCATCGCCCTGCCTGTAATCCACGATCGTGTCTCCCTTGCTCCTATCAATCAGCTGCTCCACATAAGATGCTCCACCGCCCGCCACTACAATCTGAGGATGTATCTGACTCCTCTGCGCAAACTGAATCGTATACGCTCCGACCGCACTACTTCCTCCATAGATCAACAACGGAATGTCTTTCTCGCCGGGCTTCCATGGCTCTGGCAGGCCTAAACGCACGTAGAGCCCTATAGCTGCAGTCATTGCTGCAAGCGGGATGGCAGCGGCCTCCTCGTATGTGGTCTTCTGCGGGATGTGAAAGGTAGTGTGAGCCCATGCAACAGCATATTCGGCGTAAGAGCCACCAGGGGTGCGCATCTCGTGGAATGCAGCGACACGATCGCCGACTTTGAATTCAGTGACGTTTTGGCCAACGGCGGCGATGGTACCGGCGACGTCGTCACCCTGGTTTATTTCACTCCCTAGCCATTCAGGCCCTTTCCACTTGGAGAGTTTTAGTCGTCATGTTGAAGCAGAATACATGAGTGTGTGAGGGAAGCGTACGTCTTTGGGGTTACTCCCGCTGACCACGACCTTGATCACGACTTGATCGTCATTGGGATGAGGAATTTCGGAGTCAATGATCTTGACCTTGGGGCCGGCGCTCACGATAGCTTCCTTCATCATGAAATATATGGACTACTAGCCTTTCTTTGCTAGAACTCCACTTAACCAAGACTTTTAGGCCAGAGTAGCTTTGAGACGTGTTGATTAGAGAATGAGAGAATACGGAGAGTAAATAGAAGAGAACGAAAGCATAATCAGATAAAAGGCCCCACCTTGAGAACTCGCCATTATTCAGCGACCTGTAGTACAGGAGGGGCTTTGATGGGCGATCTTCATGGCATCATTCAATCGCCGCACGGTACTATAGTACGGAGTACTCCGTACTTAGGTATTTCGGACGTCATCACCAAAACGAGTCCGTTGATTGTTCTATACAGGGATGTGCCCGACACAAAAAGATATGCGAACTATGGATGCCTTTCCTGAAGCTGAGCAGATATCGAATATAAGAAATTATCTCCGTTTTCACCGGAGATTGGGTCAGAAGAAGCTGGCCGAATCGCGGAGATCAGCTTGTGAAGGACGAAGCTTGAGTGGCTTCAGTATTCAATGGCTTGCCGCAGCTCCACCAGCTGGAAAACAGCTGGGGGGCGGTGAACTCCGGCAGAAATAAAATTCAAGAGTCAGCCAACTCCGACATTCGGCATGTGTAAACAGAAATTGAAGTCTCAACATTTGTAATCTTTTCTTGTCTACCTGCCGACCGTCATTACGAAGTCTCGATGGCACCCCACAATACCCTTCTCCATCTCCGGACCGAGTCTGGCAAGCCCCTCGAGCACCGTTCTGCCATCACTCCCTCCACCGCCAAAGCCCTGATTGACGATGGGTACATTCTGGAAGTGGAGAAAAGCGACACCGAAAGCTCTTACCACCGCATCTTCGCAGATGACGAGTTCGAAGCTGTGGGAGCGAAACTAGTGTCCGAAAATTCGTGGCCTGAGAGCAATGCTATCATCATCGGATTAAAGTAAGCCTCCGCTTCGAACACCGACTCTGCGACCGCTCGCTGAGGCCATCAATGTTAAGAGAGGCATAGGGAGCTGCTGGAAGAGGAATGGCCTATCAGTCATCGTATGGTACATTTCGCGCACTGCTATAAGGGACAGTCGGGGTGGGAGAAGGTTCTCTCAAGATTCCCAAGAGGTGGAGGAACACTATACGACTTGGAATTCTTGCAGGACGAGACTGGACGAAGGGTTGCTGCCTTCGGTTATCATGCTGGATGTAAGACACTCGCCTGCTGTAGGTTCGAAAAGTCAGAGCTGACACTCTGCTATAGTTGCAGGGGCGGCTGTGGCGCTCAAGGCGTGGAATTGGCAGCTCTCACATTCCGCAGATGAGCCCTTTCCAGGAATTGCACAATTCACGGATGGAAGAGGATATTACAGAAACGAGGATGAACTAGTTGCACAGCTCAGACAAGACGTCTTAGCAGGAGAAAAGGTTGCAGGACGCAAACCGCGTGCCATGATCATGGGAGCATTGGGTCGCTGCGGAAGAGGCGCATGCGATCTGCTGCTCAAAGCCGGTCTACCCAGCGATAGTTTGATCAAGTGGGATCTTGACGAAACGAGAGACAATCCTGGCCCATATCAAGAAATCGTGGATAGCGATATCTTCATCAATGCCGTGGGTCGAGCTCCCCGATTGACACATCTTCAGTCTAATTAATCCAACAAACAGATCTACCTCACCGAGAAAATCCCACCTTTTGTCGATTTCCCCATCCTCGATACCCCATCCCGTAAGCTCCGCGTCGTCTGCGATGTTTCTTGCGACCCCAACTCCGTGAATAATCCGCTCCCCATTTATACCGATTACACGTCATTCACGAAGCCCACCATACCCGTCAAGAAGAAAATTGAAGGACCACCTCTATCCGTTATCTCTATAGATCACCTTCCCAGTCTTCTGCCGCGCGAGGCGAGCGAGGCATTCAGTAATGCGTTGCTCCCAAGCCTGTTGCAACTTAAGGCCATTAAGACTGCGCGGGTGTGGAGTGATGCGGAGAAGCTGTTCAAGGAAAAGTGTGGGAGTTTACCCAATGGTACGACATGAAGATATTGACAACAAGATGAGTTTTTGTTTGTGCCCAAGCCTCGATAGATAGCGCGGAAAAATAGAAGAAACAAGGTTAGGATGAGCCCCACATGGTAACATGAAATCAGTTGCGATGCAGGATTGCACAAATGATGGCCAACTCTGGAGAGTCCTTTCCAAGGAATGCAACTACCCCACACCGAAGCGATGGATCAGACGCTGTCATCATTTGTCGACAAATCCACAAAGGATGAATCGACCTGCAATCAGTGTTAAACGGACGATGGCGACATGTGTGCACTAATACACCATCTTTGGTTGAAACAAGACGATAGTTTGGCACTCGGTCCACCTTAAGCCTCCGTTTGGCCCCTATTTCTTAGCATGCTTACGTCATCGACTCGAGAGTTACAAGCATCTTGCCTAGCTCTTACAACCCCGATCTCAATCTTAGCACGACGAATGAGATGAAGCTTCTTTTCCCCAGCAAGTCTTAGCTTGGCACATAGACCATGATATCGGCAGCAGTAGGTAGACCATCTCGAACGCCTCGACCGTTAGCCTTGAACGGCATGTAAACAGCCAGCTCCAATTCGTTTCCCTGTGCAAGTTTGCAGGCCTGCCTCGTTAGGCTGCTTATGCCAGGTACAATAAGTATGATGGCTATTTATATACAGGAGATCGTGCCACTCGCTACAATGGAAGAGCTCGTCTATCCGGACTCGTTCTCGCGTAGGTGCTTTTACCAATTAAGATGTTCTCCCATATTAAGGCACATTTCTTGCTCGCTCTCATCACTCTTTTCAAACCCTCCCTCTCAACCTCACCAACCCTACAACAAAACCAAGATACTCCCCTTCCGGTAACCCAAATCTTCCAATTCCCCCGCGGCGGCTACGTTGAAGGCCTCGCTCTCCGCTCCAATGGCAAACTCCTTGGCACACTCCTCAACCCCGAAGCCTCAATCTACCAATTCGACACGACCGCCTTCAGCGCTCGGAAAGTAACCACGATCCCGTACATCACCGGCTTATACGGCATCACTGAGACTACAATCGACCAATTCTATGTTGCGGGAGGCAATCTTAGCCTCACAGCTTCCACACGGGATCTCGGGAGTTTTCGAATCTGGCATGTCAATTTGACTTCCTTTGATAGTGACGGGCAGGTGAAGGTGCAGGAGACGACGCGATTCGCCAACGCAACGCCAAACGGACTGTGGACCTTGGATGCAGAGAAGGGCGTGATTTTGGCAACGGATAGTACGAATGGGGTTGTGTATCGGGTCGATGTCGCCACGGGGGAGAATCGGATCACGATTGATGATCCGGTGCTCGAGCCCCCCGCGAACGCGACGACGTATCCGAGTCCGAATGGGATCGCGGTGAGAGGCGGGTATTTGTATTTCACAAATACGGGAGCGGGCACGTTTGGGCGGGTGCCAATTGATGCAGACGGGGTGCAGTCGGGGCCGGGAGAAGTGCTGGCTGTGCTTGCAGGGGGGAATCCAGGAGGTGATGATTGGACGTTTGATGCAGAGGGGAATGTGTTTGTGGCGGGGAATCCGAATAATTGGCTTGGGCTGCTGCGGGCTACGAGGAATGAGACTTTTAGTCCGATTGAGATTATTGCGGGGGGTACGAATCGGACAGATTTGCTTGGACCGAATACGGCGCGCTTTGGTGTGACCGATGAGGATGTTAAGAGGAGAAGTTTGTATATTGGGACGAGTGGTGGGTTGCCGCAGTATCGCAGTGGAAATTATACTAACGGTGGAGGGCTGTATCGGGTTGATACTGGGGTGCCTGGACTGAGCTGATAGATAAAGAGAAAAGTACGTGTAGATTGTGAGCTAGCGCAAATGCTGAGCTAGGCCGATTATATTGGAGTTTGTCTTCTACATCACCGCCTAGGGTAGATCATTGCCGTGCTAGCGCAGATCAAAGTCCTCATCCAGCCGGAGCAGCAGATTATACAGAGCTATAACAAGCTATTCCAGTGTACATCGAATCATATCTTAGGCTCTACCCAGCACGCGCGAGTGGAAGTAGAAAGTCGTAAAGGTTGGTGAGGTAGTTAAGTGAGGATGTAAAAGATGCTGAATGCCCCAGATGGCGTTGTCCGCGGCAGGACTAATCCGCCACCCAGGGAAGGGCACGGGAGGAGTTCAGACGTATAGCCATGGTCCCGAGTGGGTAAGTTTGGTAGTGGCGGCGCTGACGGAGCGAAGTTCTTTAAGTTCGATGGGCGACAGAATGGACGGTATGACGATGAAGCCATCCTTAGCTATTGAGGATTGAAGGGATGTAGGCCTCGGCCTATTGCCTGCGCCGTGTGGAGTGTAGCCATTGGCGTTAGTATCGTGTGTATCAACGCCGTTCGCATACTGAGCCACTCTGCTACCGTCATCAGACGCCATTCTATGAAGCCCTACCAGGCATTGAGATTATACTCACGAACCGAAGACATGGGGGCCAAATTTTTGAAGGCACAGATCCGATGAGGAAGCTTCTAGTGTTCTAGGACTCGGATGCTAATCCTAAGTTACGAAGTAGTGCCTGGTATGAAATCATGCGGGGTACCAACAAGAGCAACCCACCGGCTTCATTGTTGGGTAGCCCTACTGCACTTGGAAAAAAGGTCCTCTGAAGTAGGCTGAAGCTATAGGCGGACACTTCACATTAGGCTATAGCCGCTGAACAACCCCAACTCCGGATCGACTCGCCAACGCCGTTATCCGACCGAATCCTCAACCGATGAGTAGCAGCAAAGCAAACACCAGAAGCATTCAGACCTTCAAATAACATGGAGAGTTCATTGTGGAGGAAGCAGATGGGCTAATATAGTGCTTTCGGCATTGAAAATGATGAGATGGCCAACAAAGGTGCGGAAGTCAATTTATCGAGCTTCAGTCATCTTGCTGCATCTCGTCAGGAAGCGGGGGCTCGATCGGGAACGGCGCTCGTCCAAAGACGTTGGGCACGGAAGGTTGCACGTCGCCCAGATACATGTCATCAAGCAGCTGCCATATTCTCCGTCGATTTGCGAGGCCCATTGGTACGTCCGTCAGTGGTTGGCCCTTGTCAAAGGCATTTGGTTGTGCTAATTGCCGAGCAAGCAGTTCCCAATCCCATCTGGAATCTTCTGATCCGTCTGGAGCTGCATCTTTCTCTCGGATAACTACAGGATCCAGGTCCCAGAGATATGGTATGAGCTTGCCGCTCAACAAACCTGCTCGCCAGACTGAGGAAGGTAGTACATATTCCGTGGAAGTCTCTGTCAGTGGATTAAGAAACGATACGGCGTAGTCCAGCATCTCATTAGGCAGCTGCGCGAGGCGCGCCTTGAGCTCCTTCTGCTCTGGAGACAGAGGCTTCGCTCGATCACCCCTGAACTCTTGTAGATGTTGGAGGATTGTCGTGGTCAGGTCTGGGACGTTCAAAGGATCTGCCTCCACGATCTGGAAAGCAAGATTTGTATCAGCTCCAAGAAAGGCGCATTGTTTGCATAACTGCTGTTGCTCGCAATGCTGGCGCAGCTCTCAAAGACACAAGGAGAGTCTTCTTGCTCACCGGTATGTTGAAGCTCCACTCTGGCTCAGCAAAGGTCTTTGGCATGTAATAGTCGTGCGGTTCGGTCAAGCGATATGCTGGGCCATCTGGAGCTCCCATGTCCTTGGTCCGAACCCTAAATCGATGATGGAGACATTGCCAGACATGTCTCAACGTCCAGATCTGACCTGGACTTCTCAGGAGACCCTTGTAAGGCTGACGTCGGAAAAGATTTCGCTTGAGTATTGCCAGGCACGAACTGTGCGTGGCCAGATAGAAGTCCTTGGTGAAGGACATGAACTGATTCTTGCAGTGCGCTCTGACTTGCTCCCCATCATCAGACAGTCGCAGCAGTGTATCATGGACCACTGTGGCGGCATGCTCCTCAACTGCTTTGCCCTCATCCGTCGAGTCCTTCAACACAACTGCATCCTCCCACCAAGGGATCTTAGTAGCCTAAACTCCGATCAGAAAACGGCAACAGAGGGCACGAGAAGTACACACGAATCTTTTCTGTTCGAGCAATGGTGCGCCACAGATGGCGCAGTATAGTATCTCCTCGTCTTCGGACATGGTAGAAGCTCAATTTGGCGAAGTAGTCATGAAAAGCTAGGGATCACAAAACTTATGCTTTGATTTGTGGGTATCAGTAGGTATTGAAGAGATTTCTGGCCTTTGGTCAAGCAAGATGACATCAATCAGAAAAGTTGGAGAAGGGCTTTATGTGTCGTGTCCGCGCAAGAGCTAAGACATTCACCTCGGCGTTAGAGTCGTACGAGTGTTGCCCACCACCTGCCTGCCTGCCTGCACGCGCGCCCCACCTGCACACCTCAACTTGGTTTCCTCGCCTTAGTTTTGACGTTAAATATTTCAATATCTAGAGTAGCTAAAATCAAACAAACTTTATCAAAAATGTATTTTAATTAGATATAATTTTTTAAGTTATTAAATTACTTTAGATAGTTATCTCAAAACGAGCATGGAGTAGAGTATTTCTGTCCGGCCTAGCAAAATAGGTAAATAGAAGTTTACCCCACCACCTGCACAGGCCCACCACCTGCACACCTTTTCGTCTTTTTTAAAAGATGAATATCTCCA
>JAGFMJ010000273.1:0-40581 GCA_021030925.1 Trypethelium eluteriae
CAACCGCACCATCTCCCCCGCCAACCACCCCCTCCACTCTTCCACCGCCTCTGCAACCCGTTTCTCGCGCACCACCGCGTCGGCATGGATCCTCAGAAACGCCGCCATCCACGCCTGGCCGAGCTCGAAGTCGGCCGAGCCCCGCAGCTGCGCCGTGAGCGCCTGGACGAAGGCGACGAGTTCGGTCGCCGGGGAGCTGGGGTCGAGGGTGCGGAGGGCGAGGTCGAGCGAGGAGGGCGGGAGCGCCTTGAGGTGCGTGAGGAGCGGGGTGTGCGTGTTGGTTGTGTGGGAGGTGTGCAGGAGGGTGGTGAGGATTGAGGGTTCGGGTGCGTGGTTGAGTTTGGTTAGGTGGCGGGATTTGGTGGAGGAGGTGGAGGAGGAAGGAGCGTCGTTGGGGACGGAGGTGGAGGAGGGATTGGAGGTGGAGGGGAGAGAGGGGAGGAAGAAGGGAGCGCTTTTGGGGCGTTGGGGGGGTTCTTTGGGTTTGTTGCGGGCGCGGATGAGGTCCAGGTGGAGGATGGTCTGCCAGCGGGCTTTGGGGACGAGGCTGAGGGTGATCATGTCGTCGCTGAGTTGGTCGATGGAGGGGACGGCGGTTTCGGAAAGGGTGTCGGTGGTAGGCTCTTCAAGAGTAGCTGCTACGATGCCTTGGCCTCCTTCGCCGGATGTGGTAGGGGCGTCGAGTTCGGCGATTTCTCCGTCCTCGATTGGTCGAGTCGGAACTTGTGTGAAAAGAGTGCGATTTGTCCACAAGTCGATACCAAGGCTATCTTCGCGTGCTGTTGCAAAATATTCGCCGGTATTGGAAAAGGCGATTGCGGTACATTTGCTTCGGAGTCTGCTGGCATCGATGAGATGACCTGTCGGTAGATCCCAGACACGTACGACCGAGTCAGCACAGGCAGCGACAATCCATCGACCATCGCTGGAGAAACAGAAATCGGTTATGGTTGAAAAGGACGTTGAGAGCTCTCGAACTACTCTTTGGGTCTGCAGATCAATGACAGCGATAGAGCCGTCATTACAAGCAACGGCGATGAGATCACTAGGTCGATGGTATCGTAAGCTCACGATGGTTCTTCCAACGGCAGCGAAGTCAATCTCATGAATGAGCAGTCCTGTCGCGAAATCCCAGAACTAGACCTGGGTCAGTAAATTCCTAATGAAACAGATAAGATTAGATCGGACCTTGAATTTGCCGTCCAACCCACAGCTTGTCACGGTGCGGTTTAGATTGTCGATAGCAAGTCCGGTCACTGTCGAAGTATGCTTCCCTTGGCCCTTTTTGTACTTCTTTTTGTTGCTAGGATCCACTTCTTCTTCAAGGCTGTCCTCAGTCTGCAGCTGTTGGAGGCGCAACTGCTTTGCTTGAAGTGGTGTGAGCGGTGTAGGAAATCTTTGGCGATGCATGCCGGATTGCAAGTTGAACATATCGATGCTACCACCGGCCGAACCCACAAGCGCAAATGTGCCACAAGGCGACATGGCGACGCTCTGAAGAAGCATTAGTTTTATGTAGGCAGCAAGACTTAAAGTAACAGTACCGTAACGTTTGAGCTGTCGCTAGTTGGAAAAGCCCAACGTCCAGCTCTCTTTCTGCCCCAGAACCACGTACGAGCGAATCTATTTCCTTCATGGCCCGTCACGACACTTTCCCATCCTGTCGCACTGCTGTCGGCTGCGTTGGATTTGCTTGCGCCCTTAGAATTACTCGTCTTGTTCCAGATGGCCTGCGCGCCAGGCAATGCCCCAATGCCGCCGTCACGATTCAGGCTACTTGCCATACATGTAATTTTAGGGGCTTTCAGACTTTCTGGACCGTGACCCTCAGAGCCATGACCGAATAAGCCGCGTTTCTTTGCCTTTGCCTGGACATTGCCCTGGCTTAATTCGGTGCTTTGTCCATCACGACGTAGACTCCACCCCCAGAAACTTCGATCCTCACTGCCACTTAGCAGCCATTTGCCGTTGGCTTCCGTTCCCTCGGATTCAGGAGGTAAAAACTGCAGAGCAGAGACCGGACCAGCGTGACCAGCTCGCATGTGGAGGATGCGTGGGACTGGAGAGAAGGATGTTTCGTCAAAGATCCAAGATTTCAACGCATTATCGAGACCACTCGTGACAAGAATCGCTTGACCAGGCAAGAACTCCATTTTATTGATACCTCCTGAAATGCCTTCCGTAGTGTTGACTGGAGCGTTATGAGCAGCCGGAAGCACACCAGTCCTTCTTCCTCCTGAATTAAGATCCCAAAAAGTTATGTCTCCACTACCATGACTGGAGGTTGCCATTGCGCCCGAACGTCGGCCATCTTCCCCTGCACCAAGACCGTCTGTGCGAAATGAAATCGAGGAGATTGGAGCGCCTTGAGTGACGGATCTAAGTCTAATGACTTCTTTATCATGCCGTATATCATGAACGATGAGCGGTCCGTTTTCGTAGGCGATGGCTAGTAGGGAAAGGGCGGGAGTAGGTTGAATTGCTGTCACTGCCCCATAGTTCGATGCAGCTGGTAAGATGGTATAAATGAGTTTATTGCTACTCAAATTCCATATTTCCACAGTCCCATCCTCTCGTCCAGCAAGTATCTTGTTCAAATAGGTGGGCATGTTGCATATACCTCCGGTGATACGCCTACTCGATCCGTTGGGGCCTGAATATGGCGCTACCAGGGTTGTATAGTGCTCAAGCGTATTCGACTTCCATACTTCAATCCGAGTAGAACAGCAGCCCACAATCCAAGTTCCGAATATGAGAAATTGTTTGACATTTTCTGGGGAGGCATGAATGTCTTCGAGTTCAGCCACCTTTTTACCTCTGGAATAGACCCATACCCCGCGAGCAGACGATGCCTGACTTCCACCCCAAGCCGCGATGACTTTGTCCTGCCATGCCTTGGTCGCTGTGATGGGCTCGGGGGTTTGCGGTCTTGTAATGAAGACGAGATTTAAGCCGCGACGGAGATCATAGGTGTGTAGACTGCGACCGACACTGGTGGTGACCTGAAAAGTTGTCTTGCCCAGAGGAAGTACAGTGAAAGGAACATCGGTCGGAGATACCAAGCCTACCGTCTAATCATGTCAGGATAGGTCGTAAGAGTGTGCAGGGAGGGATGCACGTACTCGAAATGGAGCAAATATTTTCGAGGGTTTGGATGCAGGCCGAGTCTCGGCAAGGTCATGATGCGCTGCAAGTTTGATTCTCTTGGTCGTCTGCCGGCCATGAACTTGGTCTCGTGGGGGTGAGAGAAGGTGAGGCATCACGATCATAAGTCATTTGCGACACTTCAGCAGCTCGTAATCCATGAGCGGGTTGGCGAAATTTCGAGGGCTAGAGTAGGGTACGATAAGATAAGGTTGATCATTTTAATCTGGGTCTGTCAGATGCGCGTCATTTGCAGGCTCACAAGCCCTGCAAATGCAATGCCCGCCATTTACGGAATGCTGGCGCTAGAACTCTTCAACAAAATGTAGCCCTTTACGCCCTTCTCGCCCTTCTCGCCCTCCATGAATCCACCTTCAATACAGTTGTCTTCTTGTGCGTTGTGTGTTGTCGGATGGCGGCATCCAAACACGACCGTAACGAAGAACACGTTCGGCCCCACCGCCATGCCATCCAAGCGTCTATTATCTCGCCGAAAGCAGGTCAGGCTGAGCGCTTGTCCAGAGTTAATGTCTCCTCCGGTCAAGATGCTGGGACCACGAGACGAGCGAGCAGTTCTATGCCGCCACCGCCGCTTTCTAGCGACCCCACTATGCCCTTTAAGCGTGCCAATTCTTCGGAGAGTGCAGCTCAATCAAAGCCAAGCACTCTAGAATCTCATCACCCCGAAGTGCATGTCCTCTCGGCTTCACCCTTGCCTGATGCAGCAGCTCGCTCCTCTTTCTCCAATATGGGCGATGCAGAATCTAACCGCATGTCTTTCTCCTCGCTGTATTCCCTAGGCTCCGCAATATATAATAGTGCGAGAGGGACAAATACCAGTGGTCCTCCAAGCTCCACTGGCGGCTCTGAACAAGATGGTAACCTTTCCAACCTGACATTCTTAATCTCAGGAAACGGCTAACTGCATAAACAGCCAAAATGGAAGGCGTTCCCTTCGGCTCGTTACCGACATTTTCCCAGTCCGGAACGGCATCGAGCAGTCCAAATGGTGTAGCTTTGACTCCACATGGCCTCATCGGACGAGATCAAATGCAACCGCCAACTTCGCAGCCCACGCAGGCGCTATATCCGGGACAGGCGTCACCTCAGAAACATGGCATCGGCCAATCAAGTCAGACTTCTCAAAGCTCACGGCGTTCCGATAGCAAGCCCAACCACCGTCGAATCAGTGGCAGTACCGTGGCGAGCAGTGCAAGTCCCAGCCGTGATAGCAGCGCGACTCACAGTCCCAAAGACGGAAAAGTGCCCACTTCCAAGCCTGCCTTCATTGGCATCATTGGCGTTTGCGCACTCGACGCTAAGGCACGCAGCAAGCCAAGTCGAAACATCTTGAACCGGCTCATCTCGAAACAGGAATTCGAAGTGATTGTTTTTGGAGATAAGATCATTCTCGATGAGGATGTTGAGAACTGGCCTGTCTGCGATTTCCTGATATCCTTCTTCTCTGATGGATTCCCCTTGGATAAAGCCATTGCTTATGCAAGCCTCCGGAAACCCTTTTGTGTCAACGATATTCCTATGCAGACTGTGCTGTGGGATCGACGTATCTGCTTGAAAATCCTGGATCGTTTAAACGTTCGTACCCCCGAAAGAGTGGAGATCAGTCGTGATGGCGGTCCCACCTTGCCATCGCCCGAACTAGCCCAACACCTTTTTAGAAAGACTGGCGTGAGACTTGAAGGACCCGAAGATGGCACGGGCGGAGGCGCACAACCGCCAAAGAAAGTGGAACTCATTGACAACGAAAATGCTATCTCGGTGGATGGCATCGTGCTTCAGAAACCGTTCGTGGAAAAACCAGTGAGCGGAGAGGACCACAACATTCACATCTACTATCGGGACGGCACCGGGCGCAGGCTGTTTCGCAAGATCAACAACAAAAGCTCGGAAAGGGACGATTCACTTTCGATTCCTCGATCAATTACCGAAGAGGGCAGTAGCTATATATATGAACAATTCCTCCAATCTGCTCGCTCAGAAGACGTCAAGGCGTATACTGTAAGCAAGGATTTTTGTCATGCAGAAACCAGGAAATCTCCTGTTGTTGACGGGCTTGTCAAGCGGAATACCCATGGTAAAGAAGTAAGGTATGTGACAAGCCTTAGCCAAGAAGAGGCGTCAATGGCTTCAAGAATCGCCGAAGGCTTTGGACAACAGGTTTGCGGTTTTGATCTCCTGCGAGCCAATGGTCGGAGCTATGTTATCGATGTCAATGGCTGGAGTTTTGTCAAAGATAATAATGACTACTACGACAAATGCGCGAGCATTCTGAAACATATGTTCATCCGCGAGAAAAACAGAAGAGAAGGAAAAGCAGTTGCGGACGAACTTGATTCTATTGAAAAGGGACAGCCCGTTCCGCAGCGCAAGTATGGTGATGGTAGCCATCGAAATGCACTCAAGTCTATACTTCGATCTCCAAGCGTTTCTAGGATAACGGGCCATCATTTGAATCACAGTTCACGTTCTAGTGGTCCTCCACTTACCTCACCACCGAGCTTCGAAAAGCCGGGATCTCCTCAATTGATCTCAACTGGGACTGGCCCATCCGATGTATTGCCTCCACCAGCCGTTGCAACGCAGACTGACGAGCCCATGAGCATGCAAGGCATGGCTTCATTGAACCAATCTGAGAATATACCTCCCCCGGCATCAAAGTCTCAGTGGAAGCTTAAAGGAATGGTATCAGTTATTCGCCATGCCGATAGGACACCAAAGCAGAAATTCAAGTTCACCTTTCATACGAAGCCTTTCGTTGATCTGCTGAAGGGACATCAGGAAGAAGTCCTCTTGATTGGCGGAGCTGCTCTAAACAGCGTCTTAGAAGCGGTCAAGCAGGCTGAAACTGAAGGCATTGAAGATCCGGCCAAGCTTAGTCTTTTGAAGAACTCCTTGGTCAAAAAAGGTCAATGGGCTGGCACAAAAGTTCAGATCAAACCAATGTTCCGGAAGAGAAAGCAGGAAGAGTTATCATCCCTCTCAGAGATAGCCGTCCAGAGCCCAACAGACGTATCCCCTCCAAACACCGAATCACTGGATGCTGGCACACCCAACAATGAGCAATCTGAGCAATCTGAGCCTTCGCCAGCACCCGCCGACGGCTCTGCTCTTTCCGTCAGTGATACTTCTCAAAAGCGAAGTGACTCCATCTCTGATGTCACAATATCACGAATCTCTGCGGCCGAAAATAACCTGATTCTTGACAAACTACAGCTCATCATCAAGTGGGGAGGCGAGCCGACGCATTCGGCCAGGTACCAGGCCCAGGACCTCGGCGAGAACTACAGGAATGATCTACTTCTCATGAACAGAGGTGCTCTTGAAGATGTCTCTGTTTTCACCAGTTCTGAGCGACGAGTGACGACGAGTGCACAAATCTTTGCAGCATCGTTTTTAGACCAAGCAGATGTACCACCAGATTTCTGTAAAGTCCGGAAAGACCTTCTCGATGATTCGAACGCCGCCAAAGACGAGAGCGACAAGGTGAAAAAGAAACTAAAAACCCTATTGCGAGAAGGCAACAAAGCACCTCCTCAGTTTGCTTGGCCCAAAGATGTTTTCGCGGAGCCGTACATTGTGGTGAAAAAGGTAGTGGAGCTTATGCGTTTCCATCGTAAAGTAATGCGTCACAATTATAGCAAGATACTCTCCGAAGCAGCGTCGTCCCTGTCGGCAATCGCGAGCCCTTCCATGACCTCTACGGCATCAAGTAATGGAGGACAGTCGGCTCACAATCAGGCTTCTTCGAGCATCCAGGCTCGCTGGTGTTGTGGCGAAGATGCAGAACTGTTCAAGGAACGGTGGGAGAAGATCTTTACCGAATTCTGCGACTCAGAGAAAGTCGATCCAAGCAAGATCTCCGAACTATACGACACAATGAAATTCGACGCCCTCCATAATCGACAATTTCTTGAATGGATATTTACCCCTGACCCCAAAGTTCTGGCAGAAGACCAACTAGGCGAGGCTCCGTCAGGATCTGAACGTGCTTCGGAGCCAGATATTGCAGCTTTGAAGTCGGGTTCTGATGCGACACTGAACCTGAAGGACGCTGCACCAGCAGAAAAGATGGCGGATAGAGGCGGTATAGCACATCGCATGGGTTTTCGCCGCCGCTCAGAAACTCATGCTATGACTACTAAAAGCCAGGGAAGCAGCTCAAGTTCTAATGCAGCTGACTATCTGTCTGAAAACTATTTCAATCTGTTTTCTGGAGATGGACAGTCCAAAGTTAAGCTGGATGCTCGTCTTGAGAAGTTACGCGAACTATACACACTCTCCAAAGTTCTATTCGATTTCATTGGCCCGCAAGAATACGGCATCACAGACACCGAGAAACTTGAGATTGGACTGTTGACATCACTACCGTTGCTTCGGGAGATTGTGACCGACCTGGAAGAAGTCCAGGCCTCTGAAGCACCCAAGACTTTTATCTACTTCACTAAAGAAAGCCATATCTACACACTGCTGAATTGCATTCTCGAAGGTGGTATTCAGACCAAGATTCAACGAAATGCCATACCGGAACTGGATTACCTGAGTCAGATTTGTTTCGAGCTCTACGAAAGTCAGAACGTAACTCCGAGCGATGAACCTAATTCTTTCAATTACAGCATTCGCATCACTATTTCGCCTGGCTGTCATACATTCGACCCACTTGATGTGTAAGTCAAGTAATACTACCTACGGCCATTTCACAACTGACTGTTAAATAGACAATTAGACTCGAAGCACTGTATCGGGTGTGCACCGCGCCGCAGCTTGACGGCTCACGGAGACTGGAAGCAAGTGATTGAAACACTCCGAGCCAAATTTCACACGTAAGTGCAAGGCCTGCGTTTTCAGTGATAGACCAGAGCCGCTAATTCTGTATCAGCGTCAAACTTCCCAAATCCTTCGTTGCTGTCAATCTGTCCGAAAAGGTGCCGCAAGCCTTCGGAGATAGTGATGAAAGTAATCAGAAGGCACCCTCACTGAACGATGATTAATACCTGCAGATACAGTATCCGTTGGGAGGCTTTTTGCAGCATCCACATTGGCGTTTTGCACGCATCCACATTGATATGGGTTGCCAGACTATATTGTCTCGGCTCTATTGACGCAGCATTTTTCTCAATGAGCAATTATAGAGTACCTCATATATACCACTAGAAGCATAGCGGATCAAATATTAGTTGTGATATGACTGTATGTATAGCATTCTTCGGATGATGCCGTCACCATAAGGATGGACGCTTTTCTAGCCAAACGCCATGAGAGTTTCAAGAAACACATCCGACCTACACTAACCAGTTGGAATACACGAGGAGCTTGAACCGTTTCTTTGGGTGACACGAGATACGCTAAACGACCTGATGTAAAGAGGTTCTATATTTCAGACTCTTTGATAACTGAATCCTGCGAGTGGAATTCTTTAGCACTAGACCGGCACCCTGTATTCGGCACGGTTTTCTCCATACTACGAACTATCGTCAGTATACTATTAGTGAGGATTTGAGAACTACATTTCGCTACGTATGATTGTTTTGTTATGAGATCTTCAGAATTAATCAGTACCTGTGTATGGGATGGTATCGTCAATCCTATATCAACATCAAGTCATTTCCAAAAGAACGCCATCCAAGCCACTTCAACAAAAAAAAAGGCTCTACCAAAACCCCAACAAAAGCAGCATCCACGCTCCATCTCGCTACGGACTCTCCAACCCCATCTCCTCCAACCCCCACTTCTTCGCCTTCAACGCCCTGACCTTCTTCCCCTTAACCGGACTCCCCGCCAACCTCTCCCTTTCCAACCCCTCCACCTTCCCCCTCAACCGCTCATTCTCGGCCTCTAGCTCTCTCACCCTCTCCTCCACCCCCGGCTCCGGATCCTCATACACCTGCACTCCGCCATCCTCCCCCTTCCCCTCTCCGCCTACCTCCTCAATATCCATCCCCTCCTCAATCCCCCTCGTCAGAATCTCCAGCTTGGCATCCCACCGCGCGTCGCTCCGCCCGCTCTCCTCCGCCCACGCCCCCATCCAGCGCGCCCGCTCCGCCGCAACCCGGTGCTCCATCTCGTCCGCGCACTCCTCGCGCACGCTCGCCTCGAGCTCCGCGAGCTGCGCCGTCGCGGCCGTCCAGGAGTGCTCTGCGGCGCGGCGCCGTTGCGTCTCCTCTGCGAGTCGGACGTGCGCGATGTCGAGGTCGTCGGTGAGGCGCGCGATGGCTTGTTGTAGGGCGGCGAGTTCTTCGGCGTTGGACGATGATACCGAGGAGGAGGTGGTGGTGGGGGAGTTGCGACCGCTGCGTTGGAGGGATAGGGGGGTGGTGCCCGAGAGGATGGTGCTGGTGACGGATGGGATGCGGGGCACTGTCACCTCGCGGGCGAGGGCGGAGTAGCGTAGGATTTGGGAGGTGGCGTTGAAGTCGCCGATGGGATCCGCGGTGACAATCATGATGGCTTTTTGGGGGACGCGGTGGGAGGGGCGGCGGAGATGGTGAGGATGGTGGTTCGCGTTGGTGGAGATGGAGGGGAAGGAGTTCGAGAAGAGGAGTTCAGTAAGTTTGCATTGGCGGAAGGGGACGACGCTTTGCTGTGCTCAGGAGTCAGACATCTAGTGCGACCGATCAAGCTGTGGAAGAAATGGTACCTTGTTGCCATCCTGGATGTCGCTCTGCAGTTGCATACACTGGCCAAGGTACATCAAGCTTTCGTTTATTTTCCCAGCTTCGGCGAGTGTTGCCCCTGCAGTTCTGGCATTTCGTGCGCGCTCAGAGCCTTTCAATCCATTAGCTGATTCCGTATCTTCCAAGAAACATCCGTCCAGGTACCTGCTAGGTCAACGACCGTCAATGTGCTCCCATTCCATGGCCCTTTTGTTGCTTTATCTCGCTTCTTTACCTCTACACAGAAAAAGCCATGACTTCGCGAGCTCACAGCATTACTTCCGGTACCTGCGACCTTTCTTTCCATGAGCCCCGTCTCCAGAACCATGATTGCTTCCTCGAAGCTACCGCATATGACCTTCTTCAGACCCGCAACAACTTTCCTCTCGGGAGATTGTTCTGTCGATTTGAAAAGTAACGCCCTGCGCCTTTGTAGCCCAGCCTTCAGTTGTCCAGAATTTCCTCCCAGGAGATCAAATATCCGGTCGTTGTAGACTTCATACATCGAGACGATGATCGCATACTCAGCTGATTTGTCGGAGCGCAACTGGACATCGGGGACGGTGGGAGTCTGGGGTAATCCGGATGGACGAGGTATGTGCCGCTTTGGTAAGGTAATGTACGAGCTCGAATCCTTTATTGTCGGAAAAACCTCCTTGTTAGCAAACGACGTTGTCTTCAAGGTCCATCCTAGTGCCGCTTTGGCGTTTGAGATGAAATCATATCGGCGGGATTCAGTATTAGTCTTGGAAGGAGATTGATTGTCCTGTACAGAAAGTGCCGGATACAAATTACGTGAGGAGATATGGAAAGGTACATTAAATTTGTTTGGAGTTGGTTGTGTCGATTGTTTGCCTACCAGAAGGGGAGTGGTCGCTCGCGAGTGTCCACGCTCAGACTGTCCATCTCCGTAGATGTTGTCCAGAAAAATGGATGCTGGAGTAACGAAGGCTTCAGATACATCTGCTGCATCGAGAGAAGCAAAAGTGGTGGGTTCATCGGAACGTTCAACCAAATGGTCGGCCACTGCATTGTATAGCACATCAAGAGAGAGCTGTATTAAACCACGCTGACTTTTGGATCCAAGAATGGTATGGGTCTAATCTATTAGCACATTCCATCAGATTTCCAAGATTGCATACTTTTCCCGAGCCTGTAACGCCTAATGTTGCCACCAATGCATCGCGTCCCTCTCTTCGCTCAGATCCCAAGACGCCTTCAATAAGTGGCAGCACTCCTGTCCCTTCAAAGACTTCTAGTTGAGTAGCTTCTTCTTCGAAAACTCTTGTGAAAGCGAATCTCTCGACAGCCCGTTTGCGAAAATCCGAGGCGGGAGGTTTAATGGTAATGTGGGTTGGATTTGTGGGTTCGCCATGTTCAACTTCCAGAAATCGTTGTAATCCAACGCCAGCAGGTAGTCGCAGTCGCAGATAGACTTCGAACAGAGAGCTCGGCGGTCTCGAAGGTTTCTCCATTTTGGGGGTTGAAAATTTCGGTCAGAGAGTCCGGATCAAAAACGATGCTGGTTGTTGTTTGCAAAGGTAAACAATCAGGGCGGGGCAACCGAGCCAATAGTGCAGCGCTAGCACCTTCGAAAACCGCTACGCACTGTGCGCACCTTCCCACGCGCCTGAACATCGCATTTCCTATGATCTAAACTCATTGGAGAAATCGACGCTTTGAAAGAGCATTGGCTCGGTCAACGAGGGCTGTTTGATCGCGCACAG
Organism: Trypethelium eluteriae; assembly: GCA_021030925.1. Classification (NCBI taxonomy): domain Eukaryota; kingdom Fungi; phylum Ascomycota; class Dothideomycetes; order Trypetheliales; family Trypetheliaceae; genus Trypethelium; species Trypethelium eluteriae. The sequence continues at coordinate 11,543 of JAGFMJ010000273.1, forward strand.
AAAAAAGAAAAAAAGGAATTTTGCCCAAAATCTTCTACTCTGGCGCGATTTCATCAAAACATTGGCAATCACCGGCATCTCCTCCGCGTCTGGTCCCACTCAGAAGAGTAGAACATTTCCATGCAATGTCCATATCGGAGCACTGGAGCAATGTGGACCATAGACGTTCCATGGTGTAGCCGAAATAAGGAGCATTCATTGAGTCCGGCCTTCCTTGAAGATACTTCTGTTGATGTGCCCAACTCTCGGGATCCACCAAGGCTTGCCGCAATTCCTCGTATACTTTTCTTTCTACGCCGCGAATGCGTCGGGCCGAAGCAATGAACTGTCCTTTGTAAGATAGAAGCATCGGACCACAACTCAGTTGATTGGCGTCATTGTAGACATCGGGAAGCACACCGGATGTGTCAGACCATCCCCAGCGGTCTCCGCAGTTTCGGCAATCACACACATTCCCACTGAATCCAAGACTTAGCATTCCAGTATTAGGCTTGAAATAATCTCGGACACGTGGATAGAACTCTCGGGGATTGTGGATGTCGGCTTGCATGAATAGAGTGTGCTCCGCAAGGCTGTCCCAGTGGCGAAGAACATGGTGAAGATAAGTCTCTGATTCTCGACCTTCATTTGGAATCTTGATAACCTCAAAAGCGCCTAAGGCTTGCTGCAATTTCGAGGCCTCGGCATCTTCATCCTTTGTGTATACGATGACTCTTGGAGATGTTTTCGCAATGACATCAATCTGAGTGATCCTAGAGATGACGGAAGAAACAGAAGTCTTGGATTCCTGGTACATACTGATGACAATATCAAGCTGCGATGACGGCTTGTAGTCGAGATCTAATGATGGTCGTGGCATCTCCAACCTTCTCCCTGAAGTAGGTAAGAAGTTTGCTTGCATGTAGGTTGCCCAACTGCTTAATCCCACGGCCAGCAATACGATGGAGATGGAACGAGTGAGCGTGCTGGCCTGGAGGTCTCGCTTGGGAATTCGATGATTTAATACATCTCCATTCGTTCTCTCGAGTGGACCCGGCCGTCCTCTGGCAGAATCATGATTTGGCAGGCTGTAGTACTCCACGTTCACCTGCTCACCACGGGCAATACTCTCATTACTACTTGCCGTAGGGCCATACAAAGACGACCCCACAATCATGCGAAGGATCCAGTCATCTGCAACTCCGCAAATTCCAATAATGTATACAACAGCTTGCAGCCAAGTAGTGTATCCGCGCTGACATGCAAAGTTTGAGAGCCACGCAGCTATGCCGGACCTTGCGCAGTCCAGGGCAAGACGCAGGAATGAAGGAAATCCAGAGAACGAGGCGTTCGATGAATCATTCAGATCCTCCAGAGACGTCTCAACTGAACCACCTAAAATGAGAGAGATGGCCCCGGTGGCAATGGCCAAAGCAAATACTGGGTAGAATTGCGAAGAGGCTGGGGTTTGGGGTATATGTGAGAACTCAAAAGCGTATGAGCAAGTGGCTAAGACAGGCGCATTTAGTATCATAGCCAATACGACAATATTCCTTCCAGAAGAATAGCAATTGTTTTGGCTCGCAGTCCCTGTCGTTTCGTTTCCATAACCACGGGAAGCCTTTGCGATTCGGGAGAAGACAAGCGCTAGGACTCCAAAAATCAGTCCGTTGACCGTAAGCCGGTAATCATCGTAAAGCACAAGGCCAACAGTAAGCATGGAAAACAATGTATAGATGGCAATATCCTTTGGGATACCTCTGTTGTGGATCAAGAAAGCGAAGAAGGTTTCAAGAGGCACCAGCAAAGGCTGCAGCGTGTTAGTAGCTTCGATTAAAAATGTATTGGAGGGAACCCACAGCAAGCATTAGTAGAGTGACGATATTCGGAAAGTGCAGGATAGCCTGCGAGTAAAGAATGAGGGACAGGCTCAGAAGTACAGCAGCAGGGACTAATGGAATGCTTTTGGAATGGAATAGAGAATCAATGATCTCAGTGCGTGCCAGTAAGGGTCGAAGACGAGAAGGGAAGGCAGTGAAGACCCATTGCGGTGCAACATGTGGGAAGATTATCATGAGTAATGCTGCGATTTCCTGTAAAGCCAGGAGACGGAATGGGAAATGAAAGTTTTGTTGCTCAAAGAGGTTTTTGCTTGATACCACAGCCATCGCAGCCATCGGTGGCCAAAGGAACGTCTTGGTCCAAGAGGGTCGAGTCCGTATCGGTGAAGACAGGTTGTCGGTGAGCTGCAAAGACGACGGGCTTTGGGTTCCATCCTGATCCCCGGATACGTGCGTCGCCATTTTCAAGGCTAATAAGGTATGTATCTATCACATAGCAGAAAAGCTCCCCAAAAAAAAACTATATTCTCAAAAGCGCAAAAGGCGTAAAGTTCATCGTGGCTCTCAACTGTTGACCTCTGACGTACATCATATATTTGTCTCAAATGTCATAGACGCGCTCTGTGTGTGATACAAAATCATAAGGCGAATATTCAGGCTTGTCTTTCGCTTAGACAAAAGAGATGTGTTGTGATGGAAGATGGACTCGAGACTAGGACTCGAAGGACTCGAAGGACTCTTATGTAAGCGACCATCTAGTCATCGATGCTCCCAAAGCGGAAGTCGTTCCCTTTGACGCGTTGTTTGATTACCCCGACGAAAAGAGCTGAAGCCCATGTCGTCCATCTTGTTACCTTCACGGCGCTCTCATTAGCATTAGTTTTCTATTGCTAGACCTGTTGTCTAAATACTTGCGATGGTATTGCAATTACCTGTCGATATCCTGCACCTCATTTGCAATGAATTATCCAATCAGATCGATTTTGACACGCTCTATAATTGCGCGCAAACCAATAAGCAGCTAGCTATACCAGCGCTCACAAGCCTTTATAGGTAAGCAACAGCACGAGCTAATCCTTTTCTTGAAAGAACTTCTTCTGACATGTGCGAAAAGCATTGCTCACCATTCCAATTTCTCGGACGCGACTAGCCAAGCATTTATTCCGCATCAGGAAACTCTAGTTCAAAAATGGGCAATCTTATGGCGGAGTATCATTCTCTCCAGCCTAGATAGAACATATTTCATCTACTGTCGATATCTTCGAGAATTAGATCTCAACGACCTGGGACAATTATTTGAAGCTGATAAGTTCAGAGCTAAAATTGAGAAGTATGCTCTCCCAGGGGCATTCTGTCGATCGTCAACTTAGAGAACTTCAGGAAATTCTTTGAAGGGGAGCTTTCAAAACTACGTATTCTCACGAATACCGCGCGTCTGGATATCAATGCCGTCACAAATCGAGTCGGAGACGGTATGCTAAACTGCCAGCGTAGTGACTACGGCTGATAGCAAGTAGTGGTGACAGAAAAGGCTCCCCTTCTGGAAGCTATTTCTAGCAACAGTGGCTTAGGTAGGTAGAACCTCCACTTCATAGGCTCTTTTCTAATAGTGCCAGTCTCGTCGAGTGCCCTCAAGAAATGGATTCCCATGCTCGGAAAGTTGCAGCAGCTCAAGCTGTTCGATGGCAAGACATTAGCTGACCCTGCCATCCCGGAATTGATAACCGCGCATTGTCCTTTCTTCCGCCGACTCTGGATCTTCCTCTGGTATGCTTTCTGGCACTCTGGATCTAACGAATGTTCCTGACAACACCATAGGGTTTCTCCTGATTCCGACCACCAACTCGCCACCTTCATCCAAGGCATTCCCACCCCGACCCTCCACTCCCTCCAACTCTTCAGCGCCAATGGCATCGGCGCTGAATCTTTCCTCGCCCTCAACCGCCACGCCCCAACCCTCAAGCTCCTCCGCCTCTCCGTCAAGCCAGCACACCTCGCCCTCCTCTCCTCCTGCACACAAATCGAAACGCTCATCCTCGAAGACCCCACCGGCACCTCCGACCTCGAGCACGACGACCCCTCCGCCTTCGCTATCATCGCCAGCTGGCTGCAATCCTGCCACTACCTGCGCGTCCTCGAATTCAACAAGTTCCCCCCGGCCGCCGCTCTCATCACGCCCGCGCTTCTCTCACCAACCCCCGACAACAGCAACAATAGCGACGATACCCGCGCGCTGCCCCACCTCCACAGGCTGCAAGTCGAAGGCTACGCCATGCGCCACGAGTCGGCGCGCGCCTTCCACGAAGCGCTCGCGCACCAGCGGGGGCTGCGGACGCTGGTGCTGAAGGGCGACGCGGAAGGCAGCGGGCGCGACGAGTGCGACGCGCTGTGCGAGGCGGTGGGGGCGATCGGGGGTCTGCGCGACCTGAAGCTGCGGGGGGTGTCGGAGTTCTTCGCGAACGAGCACGTCAGCTATTTGGCGGGGAACCTGCCGGAGCTGGAGCACCTTTATGTCGAGGGGTGGGCGATTGGCGACGGGGTGTGGGGCGCGCTCGGCGGGCTGCGCAAGCTGCAGTGGATTTCGTTTATGGGGCTGACGCAGTTTACGAGGGAGGGGTTGATGGGGTTTGTGAGGAGGTTGAGGCGGCCCGGGAATGAGGGGATTGTGGTCATGGTGGATAATGCGGATTTGGAGGGGCGGTTGTCGGAGGAGGAGCAGGCGGAGGTGAGGGAGGCAATTTTGGAGAGGGTGGATGGGAGGTTTGAGTATACGCTGTATAGAGGTAGGTTGACGAGGAATGCGAACTTCTTACAGGACCAAGCTGATTTTCGTAGATCCCGACTTATCGGAGTTCGAGGGTGAATCGGATTGAATCAAGTGACTGCTTGGCCGTTGTGTTTGGATACCTAAGTAGTTATACAAGAAGCTAAAGACTCTAATGACTGTATGTACATGTACACGTAATTCTCCCTTGAAATCTGGGTTTCATAGGAAGTATCCTTACATGGTGGGTGGTGGGACTCGAACCCTACTCCTGAATCGACCTATCCTCGATTGCTTTCCTGCGCATATGCAGATGCTCATTTCGCACCCTCCGATTCCTCTATGGGTTGGCTTTGTTCCACGGGAACCACTCTGGATGATTTCTGTCGATCTAAGAAAGCTTGCAACCGCCCTCTTCGCTCTTCAAACTGAGACCTTGCAGTATGCGTTAAACGGTCGTCTCTCAGCATAGCGAAATATACTCGAAGAACATTTCCCAAAAATGCCATAGCTTCCCCCATTGCTTTAGGGTTGATCTTACCAGCATAGGAAATCTTGCTCTTCACCTCAGTAACGGCTTTTTGAACGCGCTCAGCCGCATACAACATATGCTCTTGGTCGCCTGTGCTTAGCGCAAGGTCGAGGTAAAGAGAAACTGTCTTGGGGTCAGATCCACTAAGCTTCTTCTCCATAAGGTCAAGGACATAATTCGCATGCGTCATGACATGACGGTTTTTATTGTCTCGGGCACAACAGCTCATGGCAATGCGGAACGTCTTTCCCGCCGGTGCAGTGGCAGCACCTGCCCCATCGAGGTGCGTGCGAAGGAGCTCCACAACTTGTCCGCTGGAGCGATATTGGCGGAGACAGCGGAGATACATGTTGACATTGTCCAGGTCGGGAACGATTTCGAATTTCTGGGTGAACAATTCCCAATACTGATCCCCCAGCTTTTTTGCATACATCTTTTGGCACGCTTCGACGACCACAGACAGCGTATTATTGTCTGGCTGCGCAAAGGTAGGGGATGAAGACCGGGCAACAGCATCGGCACCCCCTAAGCTACGAATGCTATCGAATTCGCTCCTTGGTCGAAGTTCCGGGTCGTCATCTTTTGCCGGTGTATTTGGCAGACGCACGTCAGTTGTCAGACCCGCTGCGACATGCGGCGCTCTCAGCCGCGGTGCAATGTGCGAGTCCTCACGCTCTTTTGAGCCAAAGGGTGCGATCAGGCGAGGAATATCCATGGTTTGCTCGATCAGAGTCAAGACATCATCCCAATCTCTTGCGCGGACCCCGCTAAGCAGTAGCCTACCCATCGCACAGACAAGATCTGCATCGACAAAAAGCTTACCTTTCCTCCAATGGTTCACCATAGATCCCCAGATTTGACGACCTTGGCTAACAGCATCTTCACGCCTTGCCGCATACTCCTCTTCTGTCATTCCTGCAAGACGCTCGTCAAATCTTTGCATTCCCAAGGCATTCAAGATCGTGGTGAACGTTAATTTGTCAGGTGCACCCGATCCCTCTTCTGGCATTTTCTCGATCACACCCCAGAGTGCGTCCATATTCCTAGTACGAACGCAGACCTTGAGCACGGCGTTGCTGTGGATTATCGTTGGCCGCACTCGTGCCCCTGTAGCAGACATGGAGTAGTAAATTGACAAGGCATTTCCCAGACTATTAGGTAGTTCACAATTCTTCGCGAAGCCTCGGAGCAGAAGGAGGTAGGTGTAGGAGTCCGGAAATTGTGCGCGCTTCTTCATCTGGGATCCTTTATGAGTATCAACTCAACTATGATCACACCTGCTTGACTTACTTCATTGTATGCTTTCATAGCCGCATTTGCCTTTCCCTTGCTCATCATCCAATCTATGATGTGATTCCAACTCACAACGCACTGCATATTTTTACTGCTGGCCATCCTTGCCAGTACCATTGCTTTTTCCACATTATCCTGATGAAGCAGATCCCAGACGCGGTCCGACAATTTCAGCGGGTCTTTCAAGTACGCCAGCTCTAAGCGTAGCTGCTCTTGATCCGCTTGAGATAGTGTGGCAGGTGCATCATGTTTAGATTCATGTGCCCGATGCTTATAGGCAAGAATTTTGGCGTTCTCAGCCTTCTGCGGATACCGCCGTTCCTTCGCCGTTCTCCTGGCCTCTTCAGACGATGTTAGAAAGCCTGGTTTGCGTGAACGCTCAACTACCGTCGAGCAAGGTCGAGATCGACTTTGGTTGACCCATCGTAGGGTATATGGCGAAAATTGTCGTGATGACGCAGGAAAGAGGTGGGGGCGACCGACGACTGCTCGAAAGCATCGTTCAATGCAGGCTGGACAGTCGAGCATGGATGCGCGAGGGATATGTACAACGCCTGGTGTTGGGTTGCGTGGATATGCAAGCAAGCAGCCCAGTGTCGAGCAAATGCGATGCTTAGATTTTTTTTCTGAGGCTTAGTCAACAGGGCTTAGGGGCGGAGCGGGACGAAGCCCGCATCCCGGAAACTGCATTGCGAACCAGCTGCAGCAATCGGACGCCTTGGTGCTCAGGGCGAACTTCCTCTTGTCAGCTTAGACATCTGCCGTTTGGTGCCAGTGGTTGTTGAAGCTCTGCCTATTCTTTATGCCAGGAGGAACGGACTCGGTTCGGTACGGGGACTAGGTTCAAAAGCTCCCTTCCAAGGACTGTAATCTGAAACGTCTCCTGGTCTATCTGCAGAATAGGCTTTCATCGGAATATGTCTCATCGAGTCCTGGAGAGTTTGAGCCGTGTTTGCAGCAATGACATCCACGTGTAGGAGACGAGAGATATTAGTACGAGAGCAGGCCCGGTTCGGTCTGTTTATTAATCAAGTAGAACAGCACATTGTCAAGTACTGCTCCATTATCAAATTCCATCTCTTGAGTCCCAACTCGCACGCTCTCAGCACCCATCTGTCCGCGCCCCATTGCTGTGCCCCAGCGAAAAAAAATTTCCCCCTCCTCCAAAAAGGTCAGCCTCGTGGAGGATACCCCCCAGATCGGCCCAGCAGCTAGTATCCTCAGTCGGGCCCTTCTCCTGGTCCCAGGGCAATGGTACTCCATCCCCAAGCCCCCGAGCTCGCCATGCCATACGCAGCCGAAGCTACAGTAGCGCCGCTGCGATGGCCTTGCTTAGCCAGATCAATGCTGACACTGCTGTGTTACCAAGATCTGCCCTTTAGCTTAGCGGCGGCAATCTGCCACGAGGGAAGCCAGCAGTAGCACCGTTGGTCTGACGTGCAGGCCCGCCCAGCTAGCCTGGCGATCGTGAAGATATCCCGCTCCCTGTCCAAGGCCGCAGACGACGGCGTGCCAGTGTCGCGTGAGGGTTGGTGTCGTAGTGGTGTGAGACCATCCACGTGGGTATACCTTGGTTCTGGGAATCTTTGAAACGTAAGTTTTGCTTTGTTTACGACGGAGGCCATTGGCGCAAGTCTTATCCTGGCCGTCTTCCGTGGATGTACTGAAGAAGCCCCTGAACAATAGATAGTTTAGTTTCCATGATTGCTGTAGTGCCGCATTTGGACTTATTTATATCGCGGTTAATTACACGCTCAGATATTCCAGAACTGCAGTCATGCTTACTTAGGATCTTATATGGGAATATTATACGAATACCAAAATGCGACGGCTTGAGATATTTCTGGTCACATTGGAACGTTCAATCTCCCTCGAGGGTACATTGACAACAAAACACGATTTGATCTTGGTCCTGCGCGTATTTTCCTAAGCTTCAAATCGCAGTTCATTTACTTTCAATCCTAAGCCAGAGTCCGTCGAAAGACTTAGAGACGGTCGAGGTATAAATACACAGTCCCAATCAATATCTTCTTGCGCAATTCACGGCTCCTTCCCCCAGTCTCGAAGATTAAAGAAAACAGAAACATCGCAAGATGCGCAGCACTTTGCCGAACGCCACACTGCAATGCACATCTAATCTGCCCCAGCTCGATTTTGCGAAGTTCCACCGAGAATGGAGGAAAAGGAAAATAAATGAGATTTGATGTTTGACCAATTCCTCCGCGTCATCGGACTGTCGTAACAGCCGTTTCGAGGTGAGGACAAATTTCCAGCACCCTCTCACTTGAAGAGTGGAACGAGTATCGCAACACCAGCTGAGAAAGCAGAATACCGCCGCCCACCGCCGCCCCTGAAAGATGCAAATGAGGATCGTGACATGAATGCAACGTATGCTAGAGCAAAGCCATGAAGACCAGTAATTACCCATGAGCGTGACAAATTGAAAGCAATCGAACCGACCATCCCTGAGCAGTAAAGATCTAGTAAGGCCGCGCATATTTCCTCCAACTTTTCATCTTTTAGGATCTGCCTGAGTTTGAGCATCGTTTCTGGAACATGGTCTATCCAAATGGTGACGTCTTACTTACATCTGGTTAGGCTGTCCATACGGTGACTGCGGCGGGAAGTTGCTGCTGTTGTTGTAGAGCGTGCTACTCCCGTACTGCGCCGTTCCTTCCATAGTACCGCCAGGTGCGCTGTACTGCGGCGGTGCTTGACCACTCGCCGGCGCATATCCTATTGGAGGCAGTTGCGTGCTGTTGTGCATCATTTGAGAGCGCATGTCACCGTAACCGGCCGCCGAGCCAGGTTGAGAACCACTGTCGGTTGCGCTTCGACCATCGGCCTGGCGCTGTCGTTCTTCATCGGCTTTGCGCTGGTTCTCCTCTTCCTTCTTCTTAGCTTTCCATTCCTTCCGAATTTCCTTGAATTCTGTATGAACGAAAACAGATTAGCCGAAATGTTTTACTTCGTGTTTGGTGAAGACCGGCGCTAGGCCGGACCCTACAAGCTACTATAGCATGGGGATTAAACCACCGGCTTCAAACTAATCGCGGCCGCCAAAATAGAACCAACGATCCGAAGCGCTTCAAGAGCCGGCCAAAAAAACCCATGCTATGTATATTAAAAAGCGAGAAACTAAGATTTTTTGACGTACCCTCAGGCGTGCGCTTGGTGCCATGCGACTGCATCGTTACGTGAGCATTCAAATGGTTTAAAGTGCCGTACGCTTTCTCGCAGCCATTCCACCCGCACTTGTACATACGCTCAATTTCTTCGTATCGTCGTCGTGGTCGTTTATGCTGTTGCGCGCCGGGAATCGGAACGAAGGAGTAAACGGTCGACAATGGATGACCGCCCTACATAGCACGTTAGCACGGGCACTTGCGATTTTATTGGGAAACCCTGCAGAGTACACCTACTGCTGGTGGTCTCGGAGCACTCGCCATTGCTGGAGCACCTCCCGCAGTTGTCGAAGGTGGATGCCCATAGGGAGCAGGTGCCATATGAGGTCCTGGCGGGTACTGACCAGGCCAGTCTGGACGACCGTACATGGGCTGGCCCGGATGGGCGTATTGTTGCATGTCGTGGGGTGGACCATACGGGGAGTACTGGCTGTTGTGAGGGTAGGTCGGGCTTTGGGAGGCGATTGATGGATCTATAGGTACTTCGGGGTCAGACTTGATGTTGTTGCCATTGTGATGGTTATTGGCTTGGCCATCTGCCATGTTCATGGACGGACTTTGAGTTTGTGCCATTGCGCCTGCGGTGCCACTCTGGCCGCCGGCTTGCTGATATGGCCTCTGGATATACTCTGGAAACGAGCCTGATCGCGCGGACGAAGGGTGAATACCGTACTCGGAGGTGGGTGTAGCAGAAGATGAGAAGGTCGAGGGACGAACGTCTTGCCCCGGCGTATACTGCGCAGCAGACGCTTGATCTGCAGAAGAGCCTTCAGACTGAGGTTCTTGGAAGGACGGGTATGGCGAGCTCAAACCTGACTGCTGGTATTCCGAGGGCCTACCGTCCATAGGCTGTGTCTGACCGTTCAGGTACGACGTGAGATTCGCGCGCACGGCGTCGGGAGTGTTGGTGCTAGGAGGGGAAATGGTGTAGGTTGTTGACATGCTACGGCTTCCCAGCCGTGGCAGAATCGATTCGCCGCCGTGCTCAAATGCGACAGGCTGGCGCGCGGCGGGGAGAAAGACCCAGGACCAAGGCTAGTAGGGGCTGGCCGAGGGAAATCGTGTTTGTGTCAGACGGCGATAGCGCGCGCCCGAACGCGGATGATGTGCAGACGGTCTCTAAAAAAGCTTTGCCAGGAAAGTGCCAAGCGTCAGAAGGAGAATGTGTACGGTAACGTCAGGAATCCAGGGCGTCCCGTCCGATAACGCAAGCAGGCCCCTGGGCCAAGGCTACCGCCAAAGGGTCACTTTTCCGGACGAGAAGAGGCCGCGAGCAATGAACGGTGCACGCTTTGGAGTGGTCCGGAAGTCGACGGTGTGAAGAGGAGTGCCTAAGAAATGGAGGTCGGCTAGCGGCAGATGGGGAAAGGCCGGAGATGAAGCTTGGGGAGAGGGATGGCGTGTGCCCTGAAAATAGTGTGCCACCCAGTGCAGAGACTTGCGTGAATGCGTGTGGATTTGACGCACGCTGTGAGGTAATGATGCCGGTGGAAGACGATCGCCCGCTAGCCTAAGACAGTCTACCGAGGCGGATGCGAGTGGAGGCGCGGCCACCGCTCTGTTCCACTCGTGCGAAAAATCGATCGTTGCTGGCCGTCACGGCCAAAGCGGCACACTCTACGACACCCCCAGTGTGCCCCAGGTCTGGCGGGAGTAGCGGGCTAGCACGCAGAGAGTTTAGTGCTGGGCGCGCTCGAAAGAGCTGCGGAATCAACCTGGGCGGTCGAGGGTTCGAGCCACAGTCCAGCACAGCACGACGTCGCTTCCTACCTACGTCGTCAACGTAAGTCGGTCTGCGGCGGTGACGACGGTGGTGGCAGAGGCAACGAGGGTCCAGTAACTACCGTACCTAAGGGTATCCGTATGTACGAGATGGTAGGGAAGAGGGCCAGGCAAATGGTGCAAATGCTAGTGTAGCTGGTAGTAGCGGCCGGAGCGAGTGCAGGGCAAGGCAGAGATTTCCGGGAGGAAGGGCGGCCTGGGAGGAGGCCAAGACCAAGGTGCTCACCTGCGGACGGATTGGGATGGATTGGGAAGCAGTGGAAACAGGAAGCTGGGGTGCTGGTGCTGGTGTGCTGGGGTGCAGCGCTGCAGCGGTGCCGAGCAGGGGCACCAGCTGTCGGGACTGCTGAGCGGTCCGAGCGCTGATTGGAGCACGGTGACTGGGGGGGCAGGGATAGTGCAAAACTCGCTCGTCTGCCCGTGATTCGTCCTTTGCCGAGCGCGATCCAACTGCCGAGCCTCACCGTACTCCGTATGGATGGAAAAAGCTGTTTGGTTCCTTTCCGAGCGGCTGTCGTTGGGCGTGGTCCCCCAGCAGCAGCAGAGCACGCGAGCTGCTTGTCAGCTGCATCGATAATAGTGTGCTGCCTAAGAGATACCTCACGTTGCGGTGAAGGGACGACAGCGTACCAATGGGTGGATGGCGCTTCCTCATTCGGCCCGCCCACCACATCGCCAGAATTTTCCCCAGAGGACGCTTGCTGCAGCGGAGGCGAGGGCGGCAAGGCGGTGAGAGGGTGCCGGCCAGACCGTGCGCGCGAAACCTCTCTGAGCAGGAAACATTCCGACTTTTCGCAGACGCCACGATACGAGTAACGAGGCAGGAACCAGCGAGTGCAGACTGCAGTAGTGTCCGTCCGTACAAGAGGCCGATCACTGGATCACCTTGGATCTGCTGGGTGGCGGCTATGTGTGGTAGCAGGTCACGCCAAGTCGTTTGGGTATTAGTAAATTCCTCCTAAGCTCGACGAGTCCCTGGCGCGAGTGAAGCCAGCACCCAGCACGCCAGCACGCCAGCCACGTCGCTGACAAGACTCGAGATCAGATTGTTGTGTCCCCAATATCCGCCTTGAGCCTCCCGAAGGGCGCCGCCGGTGCTGGGTCCCAATTGGCATTTTAGTCCGCCGTACCTTGGGGTGCCTTGATCGGACTGCACTGGCATGGAAATAAGGTAGAACGCTAGCCGACAGTAGGGCCGGGAATCATGGGCATGGGCATGAGGCTGAAAACAACGATGCAGCTAAGGATCGCAAGAGCAAAGCGCGGTACGCTTGTGACTGGCCGCAGAAACACAATCCAGCAGCACAGCACCTACCATCGCCCAACTTGCCCTCGCTCTCCTACGAAATCCATCCAATGCGCTGGTATCTATTTTGTTTCTGGCGCGCCAACGAACGCATAGCGAGGCATTGCAAATGACAACAGAGATCACAGCCACTGTGCATGCTGCGTGGATGCTCCTGCTGCATCATGCCTGCTAACGACAAGGTTCGCTAATACATGTCATTGCTGGCGAATTGATCCACGGTTGGAGGATTATTCGCCAGGCCATTTGACTGGCATCAACTCAATCAGGATCTGACTGACCAAGGCACGCATCTCATCACGCATGTGCGACGGTGCAGGGAGGCCACGCTCTGGAGGCAGCTCCCACACGGGGGCTAGCCAATCGCTCACACATGTTCCCTGTGCGACTCGGTCACCGCCAGGCCGGCAATGGATGTAGGAAAGTCATTATGTACCCCGTACCAAATCAACAGGCTTAGGAGTGCTGACCGTGTCCGTGATGCAACATTGAATTCTGTCAAACGCAACACTGGGAGCAACTCGAAACGCTGCTGTGCTCTGATTTGGGTAATCATCTCCGGCTGCACATCCACACAAGATGAATGGGCGACTCCGTTGATCAGCAGCCTTCGCGCGCCGGATCGGAAGGAGAAAAAAAAGCTTTGTGAAAAATAGCAGTCCAACAGCGGTAAAAGCGGGAAGCATGGCTGTCTTTGACGTCGACTTGTCGCAGGCGAAGGGCCATGCACTGCAAAGCGGGGCTGGCTGTTTTCATCTGACTGGCCAGCCGAATCTTCATCGTCCCATCAATGTCATCAGCAGCCAAGGGAGGGGGGGGGGGGGGGGGGGGATGAGACAAGCTTGTAAAGCCTGGCCTAGGCCGCAGACGAGGCCGTCCGTGCACTTGATCCTATAATGCATATGCACCCTTGGTCGCGTCGAAATAATTATGTATGTATCATTCGCACTGCAGCTTCATTGTGATTCCCCCGGTGGCCCCTCCCCTGGTTGCCACATTTTTGCAAGACAGTCGCGACTTATGCCGTTACGTGAGCAGTCGACGTATATTGCGGAGTAATTGCCCATTCGAAGCCTGCTGACGTGGCTGCAGCAGGTCTGGATTTTGTGAAGAGAAACCCTCAAGTCGGACTTGGCGATTGTTTCATGAAACTGCCATGCACCCCCGGCGATCTCTGCAGTAAATGAGCAGTCCCATGACCGTGATTGCATTGCGAAGACGTACCCACTTCCAACTTGGAAAATGCTGAGGGAAAATACCAACGGGTAATTACGGTGAAGCTTTTCAATCGTCCTTGATGAACGGGAGCTAGCTGCATTCAAGCTGAGCCTGTTAATGTCAAAAAGCTGAATTGTTAGTATTAGCTCGATCCAGCCTCAAAGTCTATCGATGGTGAGCCACAGCTAAATCCGTCTTTGTCATTATCGGCTTGCCGCCAATTCATGCGAACAGGCCTAGTACATGTCGGTTCATCTACTACCGACATACAATGATCTACAAAATACCGCTAGGTAATCGGAAGCCAATAAGTATCATTTAAGCGTACCACATCAAGGATTTTTGAAGCGCCTCGCGCGGGAATATGGCCAGATCCTTCCTGTCGATTGAATTGTATTGGATCTTGGCATGAACTCCGAGTGGAAGAGTCCTGGCTTCGGGATTTGTTTAGGAGATAGGGGGTTCTGATGACCGGTGACCGTGTCTAATAGATTCATACAATGAAAATGCATTTGAGTGCACTGATTAGGACTCTGTTAAGCGACCGGCAAATATCGGCCAGGCTGGTACGTGGCTTTTGCTACAGACAGGGATGATGCTCTCCATCGCTAAATGGAGCAATTATTAAACGACTTTGCACCTTTGATTCCAACAGGTCAACCCCTCTGTCCAGGGGGGGGCCAATATGTAGGCTGGGGTAAAGAAAGCGATTGGGCGGTGGGCAACGTTGGGGCCCCTGGTATGTCTGGATATATTTGTCAGACCTGTCTTATGACTCAACGACGACATGGGGAATCATGACAGCATCTCAGATGTGCTCAGAACTCCTGGAGGATGATTATATTATCATCTCACGGAGATGGGACCATGGTCTGTGCTGTCCCGCATTTGTGTAACCTGCTGAAGAACGTCGAAGCCACTTGGATGTAGATCAGCGCAGCTGGCGCTTGGCGATGCACATTCGATTGCCTGCACGTTGCGGCCGAATTCCGTGTTGGCACTTTGGCTTCCCCCCTTTCCATGAGCGACGGGGTGACGGTGCATCTTCCATGTGGATTATCGGACATCGATCATGATAATCCGCACGTGCAAATCCCGTCGCTTGGCGTTCCGGCATCCAAATTGTTTCTCGGCTACTATTACGGAGTACATACTGAAGAACATGACTGGCCTGCAGGTGGAAATGGGGACTGGCAGTGCTGTATTGTAATCATGGTGCTTATCCGCATGGGAGACCAACCACCCCTGCCTTTACCCCGTAAACATCATCATTGCACTGATATCACCAATATCCGCCCTCATCATGACTCGCACCATCGAAGGATGCAGAGGATGAAAGCAACTATTCGCTTTATTTACGCGAAGACGTGTCGATGTGTGGACCTGTCGCTCCAGCCTGTTGGGCCTCAGGTCCACACTCTCCAAGTCGTAGCATCATAGGATAGGTTGGTCTTCATTGCTCCATGGAAGAGTCTGTCAGATGATAAGCCCGTGCCTCTGTACGGGAAATAAGCATCTAAGCTCGGAAGCTCTCCCAAGGATAGGAAGAGCTGGGTACGACCGAGATGGCACCGAAATGGAGATCTTTCAGCCGACAGCGGTCTACTGTGGCAGAAGTATTCCGTAAGGATTCGGACATTCAACGTGCTTCGACATGTAGCCGCCCATCTTATGACACCAACTTTAGCCAGCCGGGAAGCGACCTGGACAAGATAGTATCGCCACTTAATTCTCAAATAGAGCAGAATGTGACCTCGCAATGGATTATTTTGCTTCGCACGCCCCCGTGGACAAGCCTGGTGAGATATTGGCAAAGGAAACTTTATCGTACACCTACTCAAATGGTAGAAGTACATTTGGGTAAGACTTATTGTAGGCGCAGACGCGAATTAGAGGAAAGCCGCCTCCTCCGTCTTGTTGTAAAGCAGTATCATTCTTAATTGATGTTATTTCTATACCGAGCTATGCTAATCAGACAAGCGCTGGGAGATTGGTTTAGTCTATTGATCAAGTGAGCCAGTAAGCATGAAAGCAAAGTGAAAAGTCTGATATGCAAGTCCCCCGCCTGTAGACCAAAGCAACAGGCCAGTGTCTCTGCACCCTCTCTCTCCATTAAGCACCTTCACCAATCTGCAGCCATTTGGTGTTCGTGGGGAGGGAATTTAAGGTCCGGAAATGTCGAGAATCTGGAAAAGTCTAGTAGAAGCATGCTAAGAAGGTAGGAGCAGCAAAGAGAAGAGCAAGATGGGACTACCAGCGACGATTGTTGCCCATTGGTGCTGCATTGGAGCTAGTGAAGCCTGGGTTCCGATATCAGTCTCTGAGCAGTTAACAAGGAATAGCGGTACGAACCTCCACGGCCTCCTCCACGTCCACGACCGCCGCCAAAGCCACGACCCCCACCACCTCCACCCCCATAACGAGCCATTTCTTGAAGGCGAGGATCAATCTGCTGCTTTGCTTCTTGAAGGACAGCTATAAGATCGCGTGCCTGCTTCGAGTCTACAAACCAAATAAGCATCCTCACGGAAGAAAATATCAAGAGAAGTCTTACTATCAGTAGTGAAAAGCGTGATGGCGGTGCCGTTGGCACCAGCACGACCAGTACGTCCAATACGGTGAACGTAGTCTTCGGAGTTATTGGGATAGTCATAGTTGAACACATGACTAATGTTGCGAACATCTTGATAACCAAATTAGCAAACTTCAAGAATGTTGAGATACGTGGAAAGGGAAAATGCAATCGGCCAGTCGACCGCATGACGTTGCAAGTGCTGCCTCTATGCTGTGGCTGTAATTATCCACGACATCTGAGCCAGCGACCACATAATCCTACTCCACCAGGAAACCTTGGAATCATTACTTGATCGAAGCGAGACTTGCCTGTCTGCTTCTCCACAATGGGCATGTGGCAGAGAAACAGAAAATCAGTGAAGCGGCAATCCACTCCGGCAAGAATCCAAGGGGTCCTGGGTAATGAATAGAGGAATAGAACTGGCCCTGGACGAGGTTATGCATGTAGAGGAGCGCACGGAGATAGTGGGTGAGCATAGCGCTATCTCAAGCCACGTCATAGCATAAAGAAGGGGAAGGGGAAAGGGGCAGGGGGTTTGTTGTTATCATACCAATACCACGTGAGGCTACATCGGTAGCAACCATGATGGGGCTCTTGCCAGTCTTAAATTCGTTCAACACCCAGTCGCGTTCGTTCTGCTGCTTGTCGCCATGGATTGCTACGAACCTCAGTTAGCGCACGTAGGAGAGGCACATGGTCGATACATACAAAGTGCAGGCCATCCATCTTGCCGCAAAAATCTGGTGATATCGTCTGCGACGCGTTTGGTACCCGTGAATATCAAGACCTTGTTGTTCCTATCGTCCATGATACGCTCAAGGTGCTTTGTCATACGATCGCGCTTCTCGAACTCTGAGACAACTTCCACAATCTGGGTAATGCGGTGGTTAGCGGCAAGCTCCGTGGATCCAATGTTCACTTGGATGAAGTCGGTCTGGTAATCAGCTGCCAGTTGGCGAACTTCCTTTGGCCAGGTCGCAGACCACATGCACGTTTGACGGTCTGGTCGGATCTGGCCAATGATTTTCCTGATTTGCGGCTCAAAGCCCATGTCCAACATGCGATCTGCTTCATCTAGCACTAGGTAGGTGACGCGACGCAAGTTGGTCTTTCCCGACTCCAACATATCAATCAGACGCCCTGGCGTCGCAATACATACTTCAACTCCACGGGCAAGATCACGAATCTGTGGTCCTTTGGGAACACCTCCGTAAACACAGGTGTTGCGAATGCGAGATGATTTCCCAAATTTCGTCACCTCTTGTTGAATTTGGACTGCAAGTTCGCGAGTAGGAGCAAGAACTAGTACGATGGGTCCATCACCTGGAGCAAGGAGCGGTTGAGCATTGATATGGACAATCGCAGGCAGGCAATATGTCAGTGTCTTTCCCGAACCAGTTTCAGCAATACCGACAACGTCGCGTCCGGACAGAGCCATTGGCCAACCTTGAGATTGGATTGCGGTGGGTTTGTTGAATCCTTGCGCCTTGACCTCACTCATTACGTAGCCTGGGAAACCAGCTTCGTCAAAGTCTTCAACTGGCTTTGGAACATTGCGGCCCTGGACGGTAATTTGATGCTCACGGCGGAAAGCCTCGACTTGAGGAGGTGAGCGAGCGGATACAGCAGGATCCTCTTTGTAGAAGGATTTTTCGAATTTTGGGAGAGTGTTGAGATCTAGAGCTACGTATCAGTCGCTTCAACGTGCCAAAGCTGATGGCTTACTTACCAAAGTTCTGGGCTTTCAGATTTGATCCGAGGTTAGACATTCTGTCCCCTCCACCACCGTACCCATTACCGTACCCACCACTTCCATATCCATTGCTCGTTCCGTTTGAGTATTCATTACTGTTTCCATAGCTATAGAGCGACGTAAGAATTATGCGTACATGTGAATGATAGTACTTCTTGCCACAGAAAGGGAGGGATCTCACATACCCATTGGAGTATCCTCCAGAATTATTGCCGCCGCCACGTGAACCACCGTATCCCCCGCCATACCCACCTCCTCCGTAGCTGCTACCATTGGAGTAGCCTCCGCCGTAACCACCGCCATAAGACATGGCTGATGATAGGAATTCGCGACTGGTCAAGGGTGAGATGGCGGTAAAGAGGAGTGTATTTGTACAAGAGAAGGGGCCTGAGAGACGAGGGCGCACTGGTGCAGATAGATGAATGAAGAGAGAAGCACCGCACGAGAGTCAGAGGGCACAGCGTGCGAGATGATGTTGATGGGTTGAGGGAGAGAAAGGCAACGAGGTCAATGGCTCGGGCGTGCCTGAAGTTTTTTGGCACGCCACCGTGCCACGCTAGGCACTTTTTAGCCGCAAGCGAGACCCTCGATGTGAATCACCACGATCACCTGAATGGCAAGCGCGCGGCTTTTAGGCAGCCATCGGACTTGGCCTTCTAGCAATGATTCCAAGTGAAGGAACACCCCTTCTAAAAGTCTTCCTCTGGTCTAATCGGTATATTTGATGTACAGCGATAGGCTATCCGACTCAGTTGCCTCCAAAAATACGCTTACGAAACGCGCAGTCAAGCCGCTTTGTTTGCAGTCAATTCTTTCATGCACTGGACGCCATTTCCCAAAAACCCGTCTCCATCTAAATGCTGCTTTAGTCTTTGATCTATTTCACATTTCGCAGCAAGTTGGGCATTCACCTTGGTGGCATGAACGAAGATCTTGACCAGATCCTCAATGCGACTGACAGACTGTTTCAAGATGTTCTTTTCGATAAGCTCTGTACTTCGCGTCAGTCGAGTCGAGTGATTCCGACTCGAAAATCTGGATAGAGTCTACCTGAGCCAACCCGCACTGCTTCAGTAAAATCTTCGGCAACGTAATTCTCGATCCACTCGAAATACTGATTCCCTTCCTTGACGGTTGTGGGGTCGTTGCACAAGCGTTGGCCAATCATGCCATAGCCGAGCAAACACGGAAGCAGGGCGACTTGTAATGCGAGCCAATCCTCGGACTGACCGATATCTAGGAAATATCTGCACGAGAGTCAGTTCCTGCTCGCCCCAACGCATACTCTTCCACTCATGATTCACATACCTGGTATATGCTGTGCAGGCTTTGAAGGAGGTCAATAAGCTTCATTCCAACTTGTGATGATCACTCACCCTGGCTCTCTTCATGTTGTTCAATGTCTTCTTTGGACAATCCAAATTTTCTGCAGTATGCCAGATGCAAATTCATCTCCTCCCTGATATGAGTTACAATAGAAGCTGACTGCGTAGCGTTCAGTAATCGCCTAACCTTTGATTGCTGAAACCGCAGATTCCATGCTCACCATACTGATATCATCGAGACTTTTTGCTTTGTATGCTGCAAGAGCATTAGCCCTTGAAAAATGCACCTGGTATATTCATAAGCCTTCCATATCAGCAATCATCTTATGAGAGTTCACTAACGAGATACAGATAGTCCTGGACCATGTAAAAGCGAAATGCTTTTGTTGGTAGAGTCCCAAGACCCATCTGTTTGACGAATTCGTGTTCCGTATACTCTTTCCAAAGTCCCTTTACATCATCTCTATCGAGGAGATATTCTAGGAAGTAACCACTGGTAAAGTTAACACCTGGTCAAGAGCATATGATGCGTACTGCGTACGGCGAGAACGGTAACATCGATGAGGAGTGGAAATGATTGATCGGGCCGCTCCCTTTCCCAATGGCTTTGCTGTGCCGTATGCCGGCCTCCACGTAACGACAGCTCATCTTGACAGCCTTCGCCATTGGCAATTTTGTCGTCAAGTTCGCCGCAATGGCCGCTTGTTTAGGTTTGAGTCAGGCAAGTTTGGACCAAGTGCTTACTGTATACTTACAAGCCAGACTACAACCAGTTCCATGCGTGTTTCTTGTGTCGAGATAGCTGCTCTCGAATACGAACGTTTCCCCTTTACCACACAGTACGTTGGCGACAACGCGTTTGCCTGTGGTACCAGATCCATCTAGGGGCAGATGGCCACCTTTGACAAGCACGTACTTGGGACCTAGGCTTTGAACGGCCCGGGCAAGATCTATAAGATCATCGATACCTTTGACATCTCCGGTGGACTTCCCGCTCTCTTCAAGCAGCAGTTTAGCTTCGGGAATATTGGGTGTCAAAATGGTCGTCAGTGGTAACAATTTTTCACAAAGACTCTTGATGGCTGCTTGCGGTAGAAGTTGCGCTCCACTCGTAGCTACCATCACCTACACTAGTTTAAGCATTCAGTAATTAGATAATGGCTTTTTTGTTTACGTACAGGATCAAGCACGACAGGAATATGTTGTTGCTGCTGAAGTGTCTCCGCAACAACATTTATGATACCAGCCGAAGCAAGCATGCCTGAAGAGTTAGAAAACCTTTAGTACGAGATCTGGTATGACTGTGCCGGCACCAACCAATTTTAATGACATGTGTTTCAATGTCTTGAAGGCAAGCATCAATTTGCTTCTTTACGAAATCTGCTGGAGTCTCCTGAATCGCGAAAACTCCTAATGTGTTCTGCGCGGTAAGTGCAGTTGTTGCTGTCATAGCATAGCAGCCATGAGCAGCAAGAACTTTCTGGTCCGCTTCGAGGCCCCTATCAGCGATCAATGAGCTGCCATGTAGCAATTTATCAGGCTTGTTTGAGTTGCTTACGCTCCTCCAGAGCTATCGGACCCTGCAATGACCAACACCGTCTTGACCTCCATCAAGAAGATGACTGGATTTGGCAAGTGCTCGCCGGTTCTGGGAGTAGTAATGACTTGCACCACTTGCTCAGTCACTTATGACATCATCTGATTAATTTTTTGAGTCGAAGTCGCTACGCCATCCCCACTGTCGGATAAGGTTTCCCTACATTTCACGACGACCTTACTCATGCAACGGACGACAGCGTGCACTGGTTGCTCGGCAGGGAAGCGAAAACTAACCGACGATTCAATAGATTCAAGTTACATACCATTCTCGTCTATAGAGGTAGGCTTCGGGAAATGAACGTATGGACAATAGATCGATAGCAACAACCTGCTTTGACTTCCAAGTTTAGTAATACTTCGACTCTATGCAATAAGAGCTCAACATTTCGGCTATTCCGTGCCTTCCAGATTTGCCGGGGAAGCGACGCGGGAACACCGATGGCCATGGCCATCACTGGTGAGAGATGCCCTGAGCTTTTGCATCTGCACATGTTCATGGTGTCAAGCGAAGCTCTTTTTCTTCTCCTTTGACTTGTTCCAATTCGGAGTAAGCCAGCCACTTCTCGGGAGGAATCAGTACTTTCACCGTTTTACGATACGAGCTCCGTGGCAAACCTGTCGGGATCAAACCACGATAGACACATGCAGGTGGAGAACTTCTCCAAATAAAAATTCTTGTGCACGGCTCAGACTATTAGAAATAAAGCTGCCTTAACTAAGGTAGTCGACGTCGGTCTGAGCACTTTGCATCGTTCCTCAGATGATGCTAACTAGATTTGGCTCGACGCGACAGAACGACCGACATCGCTTTAGATACCTCCCAGCACCTCGGTCTCGGCATTGAATTGACGTTAAACCGGGTATGAGCAACAGAAAGGCTTTCTTGACTTGCTCGTGACAAAGACTCGGTTGCGCAACTTTTCGTAGAGTAGCTACGCGTCAGCCAGCCCACAACAAAAGAGGAACGCGCACTGAAAACTACGTTCGTCATGCCAGTGCTCAAATTCGCCTTGACTGCAGATGCTGCAGGTCAAGTGCACAATATTCTCACATGTTTAGGCAAGTTTAGTGACTCAGTCTTTATCGAAGGTCGTCATGATCGCGTAGGTGCTTATTCCTTTACTCGCTTGTCTTATTCTCATGCAATAAGTAGCTCGTTCTCTCGGCTCTAAATCCATCGAGATCCGGCTATGCGTCTTTCACACTTGACAAGTCATCTTTCTTTTCTGATTACGAATTTGCTTCCCATCGTGGTCGGGTTGATGGGCGGTTCACCTGTCAAATTTACAACAAGGTAATTGTGGAGTCCGACGATATCATGCATCATGATACTCAGGCAAGTCATTTAGGCTCTCTCATCGGTGTTCAAGAGTCGCCTTGCGGATACGCGAGGAGGCGATACGGCTCTTGAACGGTGTGAAATTACCGTCGAAGAAGAGCCAGATAAAGTTACATGCCGCTTCATCGTGAAGTTGATATGCAGACATGGTAATTGGCTTTGAGCAAGCTGAGTGAATCTGACTGATGTGGATTTAGGGGTCACTAAAACGTACAAGCTCACCTACGAATCAATTGAAGTTATGCAGGCTCTATTCAACAAAAGTGCCGCGCACAATGTCTTTCAAATCTCTGCCAAGATGCTCAAAGAATACTCTGATTACTTTGCGCCAAAGGCAGAGCAGCTGGACATGTATGCAGAAAATGGTCGTGTAACATTTACCAGCTTCACTGAGAAGATTATGGACGGCAAAGGTACATTTCCACTGCAGATGTCCAAGCCTTTTTTTCTGACTTATCTTTGTGCAGAGATACTAAAGCAGCCACTTCACACTGCTGTGTCCGTTGATGTCAAGGATTTCGAAGAGTACAGAGCCGAGGAGAAAGCGCACATTATCATCAGCGTCAAAGATTTCAAAGCAATTGTGGCTCATGCCGAATCACTGGGAGTCGCTTTGAGAGCTCAATACTCGCATCCTAACCGACCGCTTCAATTTTCATACACTCGTGGGGGCATGAAATGCGAATTCACCTTGATGACAACTGGCAGCTCGCAAGATTCGGCTGCGCCAAGATTGACTGAGGCAGTGGAATGGAGAGGGGATACGAGATCGAGATCTGCTCCATCCACGCGTTCAGGAAGTAGATCTACTGAGACGCCCAGGTCGCTGCAAAATCAGCCTATTGCCTCCCGTAATACTTTGCGGCAACGTGGTCTTGGCAGCGTTACGCGTGCAATGCCGCATAACTCTGATCCCGAGGCTGACAGCCTGTTCGTACCATTAGCAGAAGACGACTGGAGATGGGAACCGCTCGAAGAACAGGAGCCAGAGGGGGATACGCTGGGTTGGGACGCAAGTGAGGAGCAAGTGAGTCATCCTCGCCATACTGTTCTCTAGGAACGCACTGACTGCATTCTAGGACTCCGTCTTGCCAGCGGACTTCAGCAATAACGCTCATCTTGCGGGTCCTGGTGTGGAAGGCGCTTTCGATACAGATGTGGCACCGATTGATCGTGTCGAGCCAACACAGCATGTATCACAGGTAGGATTCTTGAGTAAACATCACACAACGGCGCTAATATCATTAGATTCGAGGATTATTCGATTGACGAACCTTGATGAAATTGGAATGTATGATTATTTGGTGTTGAAGACAAGTATGCACAAACCGTTGATGCGATTCGAATCCTTTGCTGTGTGAGTAACGTTCCTGACCAGAAGGCTGGAGTAGGCCATGCTCTGGTGCCGCGCTATGTTCTATGATGGTAAATAGGACAAGGACATTTACGAGCGGGTTGACATTGCGATTGTCCATTGCCCACTAAGCCTCTTGCGCCAGGCCTTCTTCAACATCGACGATGGTCTCGTCTGTGGCAAGTTCAGAGGTGGAGCTCACCAGCTACAAACCGAGAAAGCTGATCTCCGCCAGAAAATATCTGGGTGTGCTCTCTAGATAGCGAGAAGCTAATGCTATGTCTGCTTCAACTCATCCATGTAGTAGAAAATTTCGGAGTGTTGGGTTCAAGTTATGATCCAGCTGGTGGCACACCCTGCACCCATCTGAAGTACTTCAGGTTCGACTAGAACTGGACTTCCAGAGACTGGGGCATCCTGGTTGCCCTTCAGGTCGCCACAATTGCCATGCTCCCCCCATCCGTACGCTAGGCAAGTGCCTATTGCCCCATTGAAGACAAGAACATGCTCGCTGCCCGCTGCCAACTTGGTGACAGAAGCGAGACCTTCTGACGGAATCTGGCCGTGATCATTTCGACCCCAAGCAAGCAAGATGCCCGAGTCAAGCAAGACATAAATATTGCTCCAGCTCGCACTGATGTCTCGCCACCCGTGAACCTCTCGCGGAGCAGCCGACACTACTTGCCACTTATCGGAACCGAAGATTAAGTGTTGCCCTTCACCGGCATCTCCGACAATGTAGGTGAAGTCTTTGCCGCATGCAGCTCGCATTGCATGAAAAGGAATGCTTTCGACTTTCCGAGGTATCCAACAATCCCTGGATGGTTGGCCAAGCTGACCCTTGCGACCAGTGCCCCAACCGTAGACACTCCCATCAGAGAGAACAGCCACAGTATGGCCCATTGAAGCAACAAGATCGACGATCTGAGTGCCAAGCGGAGGGAAGCCATGTATGAGCGTCGGGGTACCGCAGCTCGAGACAGACGGGCCTTGCCCCAACTGACCTTTGTGCCCAGTACCGCTGGTAAACACGCGCCCGTCTTCATCAACAAAAGTTGATGACTCCCACGTCGCGGCACAGAGCCTGAATTTGGAGATTATCTGGGTCGGAGAATACTGAATTTCAATTTTCTGGAATATGGTGTGCTGGTGCTGATTGGCCACTGTACCATACCTGCCATCAGTATTGAGGCCACAG
The DNA here is from genome assembly GCA_021030925.1 of Trypethelium eluteriae. Classification (NCBI taxonomy): domain Eukaryota; kingdom Fungi; phylum Ascomycota; class Dothideomycetes; order Trypetheliales; family Trypetheliaceae; genus Trypethelium; species Trypethelium eluteriae. Next base: position 36,586 of record JAGFMJ010000273.1, read on the forward strand.
GCGTACATATCTCCGGTCGAGAGTAGAAGCAGAGTGTGATTGCCTCCGGCTGCTATTCTGGATGGTTTTGCTGTAGTTTCCGGGGCAGCTAGGAAGACCTTTGAGGGTACGCAAACATCGTCGCAGTGCCCAAGACCAAGCTGGCCCGAGCCATTAGAGCCAAAGGCGTAGAGCATGAAGTTTTACGGTGAGATCATCTGCGTCTGACAATAGCACTCTTGCGAAGACGCGAGGGCGCAAAGACGATGAAATCCGAGTGTTTAGATTCCGGACCCTCTCCGGACGAATCCATCAGACCCGTCTTTCCACCCGTGCTAGAAGACTTAGAAGTGCCTCTTATTAGTTGTGTAAATAATCGTGGGAGTTACCAGAACAACCCCCAAGATCTCTTTGTATTTGAAGTTCGAAAAGGGACACCAATCAGAAAGATGCAATTCGATGCGCTAATACCAGGATAGGTATGTAGCCGACCGTGGGCCGAGAGTTTTTCCGAACTCCACGCCGAAGAACGAAATACCATGAGCGACAAGGTGTAAGGTCATAGAAGCATAATTCCAAACCAACGCTCAACATGGCATCGACGCAGAGTGTGCAGACCGTGAGTCTTCCCCATAATATCCTAAATGCTCGTTGCTTACAGAGATTTTAGTTCGGCAAGAAGAAGACAGCAACTGGTGAGTCCTATACGAGGCGCACTTTGACAGACCCTGCTAACACTGACCCATAGCCGTCGCTCTCTGCAAGGTACGATAGCAAGAATCCGAAAGAAATTTTTGGGCAGTGCTGGTGGCTAACGAGGGATAATCAGGCTGGTAAAGGTCTGGTCAAGGTCAACGGCAAACCACTCTCTCTTGTACAACCTGAGATCCTCCGTTTCAAAGTCTACGAACCTCTTCTCATCATTGGGCTCGATAAGTTTGGTATGCGGAAAAAGCCTGGCTCTGTCTCGAATCTAGTAGCTCATGTCATGTGAAGCACATGTGGATATCAGAGTTCGAGTCTCTGGAGGTGGTCACACGTCACAGATTTACGCTGTGCGACAGGCAATCGCGAAGTCAATCGTGAGTTTTTCCTTATGGTTCGACATAATAGAGAAGGAGGCGTGAGTCGCTAACAATAAATCTACGTAAAGGTCGCCTACTATCAAAAATATGTCGATGAACACTCCAAGAATCAATTAAAGCAAGCGTTGGTCCAGTACGATAGGACATTGCTGGTGGCAGACAATAGAAGATGCGAGCCCAAGAAGTTTGGTGGTCCAGGAGCGCGCGCAAGATACCAGAAATCATACCGTTAAGAGTTGTGGGGAATGCAATGGCATTGCGATTGCATGGCGCTGGTTCGAAGTATGTGATCATATGGTTACAACGGCCCCTTTCAGCATGAGGCCAGATGGATTTCATCAATTGCTTCTGACATTGAGCACTTTCGATCCTTCTAGACGTACACCCGTGATTCTTAGAAGACTGACTTTTGCCGTGTTCTCTCCCAGTCGTCGTCTCCCCCCAATCCATCTACCACTGACTCACCTCCCCATGCTCCCAAAACTCCCCCGTCTTACCCCCCAACTCCCCCAATGCTAACATCACCGGCGTCCTCGCCCCTTGATCTGGCGTCTTCGCCCCAGCCCCTTTCGTCATATCCGTCTTCACATATCCAGGACAGCACGAATTCACCAGCACCCCTTTCCTTACTCCCTCCACCTTCCCCTCGCTCACCTCCCGCGCCAACACCCGCGTCATCCCCGTCACGCCCGCCTTGCTCGTCGAATACGCCACGCTCGGCCACCCGGCCTCGGTATGCCGGCCCTCGTGCACGGAGGCGCTGAACTCTTGCATCAGAGTGGTGATGTCCGACACGGAGCGCGCGGCGCGGAAGCGTGAGGTTATCGTCGAGGAGTACTTGTTGAGTTTGCCGGCCATGGAGGAGACGTTCACGAGGCGGCCGCCAGGGCGGAGGTGGGGGAGGAGAGCGAGCGTTGTGTGCAGGGTGCCGTAGTAGTTGATCTTTAGGGTGGTGTCGACCATTTCGGGATCTGCGGACAGGGGAGGAATTAGCACATTGACTTTGTTTTTGTCCCAAGTCTGCATTGAGGTCGTTTATGGTGAGGAGGCGGGATGAAGTTATGTAGATGAAGTGGGTGAGAGTGAGACGAACGGAATCCTTGTTCAGCAATGCCGGCGTTGTTGATCAGCATGTCGATGCCGTCTGGGTGTTCCTTCTTCAGAAAATTCGCAAACGAGTTGATGCTCTGATCATCTGCTATATCTAGTTCTTGATACTTGACAGTCGTCAAGCCGCCATCTTGCGCAAGAGCTCGGGCTTTTCTGAGCGCGGAGTCGCTCTGAATGCTTTTAAGTGCATCTTGACCTCGTGTCTTATCTCGTGCGGTCAGGTATATCAAGAATGGTCCATTATTGAACGAAGATTGAGGGTACTGGAGCGCTAGGTTGCGGACTGCATCAAATGAGCTATAGTTCTAAGCAAGCGCGTATAGTAAAGAAAAATATACCTATTGCAAGTCCAATGCCTTTGTTGGCTCCAGTAACAGCAGCGATGCAACTATGAGACATGATGAATGGAAAATGTATCACCTGGAGTGTGATTCTAAGATAGCATCTTTAATAACCTATGGTGACGGTAACTTTCAGAAGATCGAAGACGTCGACCAGTCGACTCATGAAGACTACATTTACGTCATCATCTCATTTTTAACGGATGTATTCGAGCTAATGACCGCAAAGGGGCAAACTAGTGAAGCTCTAAACATGCAAGAACTGCTATGCAATGATCATTGTACGTGCATTTGTAGACTAAGCAGATGCGGGCTACGCAGGACTGTGACGGAGTATAACGTTTTAACGTTCAACCATTTGGCGAACGTTAATTCGAGAATTAACATTTCCTACACAGCAACTCTCCCACAACAGCATCGCAGCGCTATGCGTCGCTTCAAGCGATAATGGCGATGTCAGGGTTGAAAGATATACTGGCTATGAATTTACGATAATAAGGCAACAATCACTCAGTAAGTCAAGTGGCATTGAAGGGGTTTAAGAAGGCTGCGTACAGAATCAAAAGAGGTGATGCACATCAAGCAATAAATTCATTATGAGAACTTTTCCTGTCCGTCTGTATCCAGCGAATGGACGATGTCTAGATGGACTATCATAGATGGATAGCCTATAACATTAGACGTGCTGTTGAAGACCGAGTTCGGCGACACGAAACTACTCGTCCTCAACCTCTTCCAAGTCCGCTTCCTTAGGGACCTTGCCAGCCTTTGCTGATTTAGCAGCAGCAGCAGGGCCGCCTTTGGTAGCGGTCTCGTCCGGCTCGTCCTCATCGTCATCAAACTCGTCTTCATCTTCCTCACCTGGCGCTGCAGCTTCATCGTCCTCATCCGCGACAGCCTCAGGCTCTTCGTCATCACCAACTTCTTCAGGAGGCTGTTCAGTTTTCCGCTTTTTGGGCTTGGGAGGAGCTGAACTCATGTTAGCCAGGCGCAAACGTATTGATATGTTGAGGATCGCGTCGCACCTTGATCAGCATCGCCGTCTTCTTCGTCTTCGTAGCCTTCCTCGTCCTCTTCTTCCTCTTCTAGATCATCCTGGGCATTTTCGTCAACCTCAGAGTCTTCGTACCTGCGGGCAAATCAATTAGTATAATCACGGTTTATTCGATGTCAGACATGAATGGAGCTTAAGAGCAACTCAATCTTTTGCGAGTCGACTAGGTGTGGTAACGCGATCGCAATTGACTTGACGTGTAGGCAAGTCGGAAAGGTCGCAAAGGGCAACGTGACGTCAAAAGCAAGGTGCGAGCTGAACATGACTTACTCTTCTTCGCTTTCCTCATCATCTTCTGGGAGTTCTAGGAGCTCCTCCTGCTCCTCGGCTTCCTGCTTTCTCTTACGGGTCGACATAGCGATTTGTGGTGGTGAGAGGCGATGGGTGAGGTGTTGGGCAGTAGGTGGTGGAGGTGGGAGGTGGGAGG
>JAGFMJ010000274.1:0-40356 GCA_021030925.1 Trypethelium eluteriae
TTAAGTAAGCCTAAAAATTATATAAAAGGGATTTTGCTTTTTTAATATAACAATCTTTTTAGGCTTTCCTTTATTCTGTTTTAAATTTAATATATTTTTTAATTCTTTAAAAGTAAGGCGCTATTAATGCTTGCAAAAAAACTCTAATTATTTATAAAGGCAATTTATTTTTGCTATTAATTTTATTATTTTATCCCAGACTTAATTTATCTCCAAATTTATTTTATTAAAATCCACTTATAAAAAAGCAAGGTTATAATAGCAACCCTGTTTTACACACTCCAGATACTTTTAAGATTAAGAACCCAAGCAGCAATTAAGTTTCTGTTAAACGCAGTTATAACAAGAGCGCATTATAATAGGAGCTTTGCGAAGCTTAAAAATAAGACAATAACGTCATAAAGTGGAGGAAGCAGAAAAGTTGCAAGCCATAGCGGTAAGACACGTTATCAGCCTCTAATATATATACAATCCACCGGAATAACTGTCGGGCCGACAGCTGAGAAGGGAAGGATAGTGTTATAACCAGGCTGCGCCATAACAAGTTCTTTTATATTAACATAAGCGTTCCGCAGAAAGAGCACGGGCTGTGTAAGCCCATGCCCAGAAACTGACAAGTCATGTAACGCGCTTAGTACACTTAAGGCACTAAGCATAATAAGCGCTTAATGGGATTAATAAGATAAGCACCTTAAGTAAGGAATATGCTCACCTGTTTAATTAAGGTAAGCTGGTAAGCATATTAAATATATAAGCTAAGGAAGGACGCTCTTTAAAGTTAATCTCCTTATGTTTTATTTTACACATTATACCTACCCTATAATTAGTTACAAGTCTATTAAATAAGACCTTATTTATTAAAACAAGTTGTTCAAAGCTTAATAACCCTTCTTCATACTTGGATCCTCAATACTCCGCTCCTACGTGAAAAAACCCGTGATCACCTTACGTACCTGCTACAAGCTGCGCTTGTACCAGGGGTAGAGGCTCATAACAGCTCACCTCGACTGAGCAGGTGAGCATACTTCCTATCTGAGGTGCTCACCATGTTGATCCCACTGAGCGCTCACCGTGCTCAGTGCTCTGAGTGCGCTGAGCACATCACGTGATCCTCATGGATTCCTTGGTATGAACTTAGCGTAGTTCATGCCCCTCTTGCGGAACGCTTGTGTCAGTACAAAAGGACTTGTTATGGCGCAGCCTGGTCATAACAAAGGGTCTTTAATAAGCCTTAATTAAAAAGAACACTAAACAGTTAAATAAAAAGGTGTTTATTAATAGGGAGCTTAATAAGGCTTAAGTTTTAACCCCCATAAAGGTTTAATTATTTCGCAATAAATAGAAGCATTTAAATAAGGAAGAAGCACAGCAAAAACAGCAAAAAGCAGCTTAAAAAAAGCAGCTCCAATTAAATAAGCAGATCAAAGAGCAGGAGAAGCAGCAGCAAAAATAAGAGCGCAAAAAAGCTCAAATTTGGCGATAGGAGACTTAAAATAAAAAAGCTTAGGTTCAGCAGGACTTTTTTAAAGCAAAATAGGCAGCTTAAAAACTTCAAAATAAGTTAAAATATTATAAATAAAAGCAGACAAAAATATAAAAGGCTTTAAAATAGCTTTATTTAGAAGTCGCATTTATAGAGGTAGAATCTTTAGTAGTTAAGGTAGTTTCTTATATTTCGCGCTCTTAGCGCAAAATTCGCCGACCACAACAATTTATGGAGTAAATTAAATAACGCAATCAATTCTACTAACTCTCTAGAGTCTATCTATGTAGTTATCTAATTTATTGAGCAATTCGTTGTTGAATTATAGCCTCATGAAGCTGTGGAATTGAAACGCGTCCCACCGTGCACGGAGGTGGATCGTGCACGGAGTGGTGCGGACTTCTATGCGAAGACGGACCAGTGCCTGTTAGTATCTGGAGTAGCCGAGCAGCTTGGAGGTCTGGGCAAGATGGTATGGAAGAGGTAAGTACCTCCTATATGCACGTCATCCGTGACCCCTGCAATTGGTCAATTTAGCGCAATTTTGACACCGAAAGTCTCGTTTCTTCTCTCTACTCCCTACGAAACTCTGTCTATGAGGTACCCTTTCTCGCCCCATATGAGGGATTAGTTCGTCGATGCTCAATGGGAAATTAATGTCATTCGTCATTGCGTTTTGTTCGTTCGTGCCCGAATCGTCCCCAACATGGACCGCTTTTGGTCCAACTCGCGACTTGTCTTTGGTTCTGCGGTTCTTCTGCGTGTTGCCTTGCTTGGATTCGGCATTTTACAGGATAACTACTCTCCAGTGAAATACACAGATATCGACTATTTCGTCTTCACTGATGCTGCTCGCTATGTTGCGACCGGGCGGTCGCCCTATATGCGAGACACATACAGATACACTCCATTACTAGCATGGATGCTGTACCCCACGGCTTGGGGCGGCACTTGGTTTCTTTTCGGAAAACTTCTTTTCGCATTCGGCGATATCATTGCCGGTGGATTTGTTTATCGTATACTCCGGGATGGGGCTGATATGCCTCCAGCAAGAGCGTTAAAGTTCACGAGCATCTGGATCCTCAACCCGATGGTTGCCCAGATCAGCACAAGAGGGAGCTCTGAGGGTTTACTTGGAATGATCATCATGGCACTATTGTGGTCTGTTTTGCAGAAGAGAATCGTGCTTGCTGGGTGTCTACTCGGGTTTGCGGTACACTTCAAGATATATCCGTTCATCTATGCGGCTTCAATCATATGCTGGCTCAATGAAAGTGCTTCAGCTCAAACGTCAGGCAAACACACCCGAAGTCCGAGCACAGGTCTTCTCATGTCCCTCCTCAAATTTTGCAACAGGTCTCGCGTCCTGCTAGCCCTCTCCAGTGCCATTACATTCTTTTCTCTCAACGTGGTCATGTACGCGCTGTATGTGTGCATCCTCTCTCTTCATACTACTTTCTGCTTACAGTTTCCAGATACGGCCGGCCATTCCTAGAGCATACCTACTTCTACCATCTTACCCGGACTGACCATAGGCATAATTTTTCGCCTTATAATATACTACTCTATCTCCAGGCTTCTCCGGAAACCCAATCGAACGTTCATTTGGAAAGACTGGCGTTCCTTCCCCAATTATCCTTGGCTCTTGTGGTCATTCCACTTGCACTTGCTAGAAGAGACCTGCCGTCCACGATGCTGGCCCAGACCTTCGCCTTCGTAACATTTAATAAGGTCTGCACAAGCCAAGTATGTCAAAGGTCTTGAGATGCAATATTCAGGCTAACTAGAATAGTATTTCCTGTGGTACATGATGTTTCTTCCATTTTACCTGTCTTCATCATCTCTTCTCCGAAACCCCCAAGTAGGCATCGTGGCGCTTGTGGTCTGGGTACTCGGCCAGGTAAATTCCCTAACCTCGGACAATAAGACCGTGCCACTGATGTTTGTCACAGGCAGTTTGGATTCAGCAAGCCTATCAATTGGAATTTCTCGGTCAATCGACATTCGTTCCCGGCTTGTGGTTATCTAGCATAGCTTTTTTTCTGGTAAACATTTGGCTGCTTGGTATCATCATTGCAGATGTAGGTCAGCAATCTACAAGGGTAGAATACGACAAGAGTCGAGCCAAGAAAATGTCGTGAACTGAATGGTGCTACCCCGCTCTAAGACCGAGGCTCTTGGATGAGATCATAGGTATCTCGTCATTTACGGATGCGCGTAGTGGTCTAATACTGATGGCGGATCTGCTAGACGTATTTTCTTCAGCGCAAGACTGCCATTCAATCGAAAGTACCTTGAGGAACGATCCTTCGGGTTGATATCCGATTAAGGAATTCTCACAAGATGCCGAATATCCTCATCACAGGAGCTGCCAGCGGTCTCGGTGCTGAATTCATGAGATTGTACTGCTCTGATAGCAAAAACCGGGTCTTTGCCTGTGACAAAGATCCTGTCCTGGATATCGCGGAGAACGTGGTCAAGTCTCAAGGCGATATTACATCCCTTCAGTACCTCTCAAGCTTGGAAGAGCTCTTGGAGAATACACCGATCGATCTCGTTGTCCATTCAGTTGGCATCCGTGGCCTTGTACCCAGCGTCGAGGCAGCTCATCCCACAGACGTCGCCCGCGCCGAAAGTTTGGAGGTTATGAACGAGGATATAATTGCACGGACCTTTCAGATTAATACCATGGGCACTTTCTCGCTTATCAAATGTCTGCTTCCCAATCTCCATCAGGCATATATCGCGAACGGGCGCGTGTGTCCCAAAGTCATTGTCATGTCCTCTCGCATGGGTTCCATTGGGCAGAACACCAGTGGTGGCGCATATGCATACCGCATGTCGAAAGCAGCGCTCAACGCCATGATCCGGAGCTTCAGTGTTGATATTTCGTATACGACCTTCTTAATGGTGCACCCAGGCCGAGTGGAGACAAGGCTGACGAAGTCTCGGGAAGAGGGCGCGATGGAGGCGGAGGAAAGCGTAGCCTCGATGCTCAAACTAATCGACTTTGTTGATAAGCCGCATTCAGGCAAGTTTGTGGATCGATTCGGAGTCGAAATTCCTTGGTAAAGGGGAGCTTCTGGATCGAGCTGGGAGTAACTCATAGACATAGACCAGGGACGAATTCAATGATACCTTTCTTTGAACCTTCCGTACGCCTCGCCATGCATATGATCCATCGACTCCCGCGATAGAGAATCCTAGTGAGCACGCTTCAAGCCCAACCCATTCGGGTGCTAAACCCTCTCTTGGCCGACGGCGTCATCATATTCGGCTGCCACATGTAGTTCTCCGGCGTTTCATTCATTTTCCGTCACATCTCAGTGTACCAGTCCGACTCCATAAGCATCAGCTCTCTTCCTCTATCACCTCCTCTCCAGGCTCTTCCACCTCTTCCGGACCTACCACCTTTTCCAATACCTCCACTCCCTTCCTCACTCTCTTCACTAACTCCTCCATCCCTTGAAACACATCTCCGCCCACGACCGCCCTTCTCGCCTCCTCCAGCGCCTTCATCGCCCTTTCTTCTTGCTCACTCTCCCTCTCCTTGCCCTTCCCCTTCCCCTTCGCCGCAGTTTCATTTTCCGCTACCGACTTCTCGGCCTCCATCCCCTCAATCCTCAGCATCAGCCCTCCACCTCCAGTATCCTCCCACGTCGGCGCCACCTCCACGCTCGCCCCCAGCACCTGCCACGCCGGAGACAAGGAGTGCGCCGACAGCACACCACGCGCATCAGACGCCATGTTGAGGATCACCGCACGCTCTTCCCTCGCCTTGCCCGCTCCTCCACTCCCTTCCTTCCCTCGCTCCCCTTCGTCATTCGCTTCTCCCTCGTGCACTGTAGGAGTAGCGGGATGTGGATCCAACGCGCGCAAACACGCATCGGTCAACCGCTCCGGGTCGTCGTCTACGAAGAGATAGTGCACGGCTGGGTGGAAGTGTGCGCCCGTTTGGGCGTCCTCGATGAGTGTGAAGAAGGGGCGGAAAGACGGCGGCGGGAGGAGGGAGGTAGTGGGGTCGTTGTCCTCGCCGTCTGCGTTGACGGTGGGGTAGGGAGGGGCAGCTTCGATGTCGGACGCGGAGCTGGATTTGTGTTTCAGGCGGGGAATTTTGGACGGAAGAGGGTTTCTGGTGGTGGAGGTGCCGGTGGCTTGTGACATTGCCGTTAGTTTGCTAGGTAAGCGAAGAAGATTATTGAGATGATAGATGGTTCGGTGGCATACGGGTTGGAGTTATGGCCGGGATGACGTCGGCGGGCTCGTCATCTTCGTCAGGTGGGAAGGGTGAAGGGAGGAGTTGGATGGTAGGTGGGAAGTTAAACATGTCTACCACCTCGCATAGGGTGAGGCTGGCATGGACGAGCTATGCCTGACGGATATGATGCATAATTGCAGGCACCCACCTCTCTGGGGTGCAGCACAAAGCTTGTGAGGAGCTTCGGTGATCGACAAGAGCTCCCCGGTCGCTTAACATCACGTGCTATTGATTCAACCGCCAACCACATAAGGCAAGTGCCTTCCGTGGATATTTATCCTGACCAAATTTTTCCATCTCTTACTCCTCGATCACCAACTAGTCCAGATGCGAACCAGTCTACTCGGACTAACCACCGATTTCGTTGCGTCCCTATCATATTCCTTTAGTCTTCTCAGTTGGAAGAGATAACGTTGAATTTCTCTACATCTTCAGACGAAGGACAAGGCTTAGTGGCATTGAGGCGTGTCGATATTATTATTTTCCGAAATTCACATGTATGAAACCTATAAGCGCACCATTTGTCTCCTTGAGAACGCTTCGAAAGAGCTGAGAACGCTTCGACGAGAAACAGCAAAGTATCCTCAACCCTCAGATCCTACTTCTGCTCTACTCAGGAAGATCACACCCAAGATACCAGAAACTCCCAACCTTCACGAGCTTGATCGCTTCTTTGCGCTCTGAAGCGACTTCTGAATACTCTAGGTCACCGTCTGCTTAATTTGCGCAGGCCTGACTCTTACGCCTTTGCTCTCCTTCGATGGCTGGCCGAGAAAGCAATCTCGGACTATATCAATATCTCGCTCTCGGGTGGTATGATGGAGCTCAAGATCAAAAGTCAAGAACATCTGCGCAAGTACGATATAAAGTTCGGCATATGCTAAACTATTGGATGCGTTAGCTTCTCTGCATTTGGAGTGAAGAATTCTCAGACAAACTTCATGCCGAGGCACATGCGGCTGCCGCAACTGAAGGGTAGATAGTATCGGCTGATTCGATCAAGTTCCGGATTTTCTGGCAGCCATCTCTCTGGTTTGAATTCCATAGGGTCTTTGAAGATGGCCGGATCAAGAAGTATGTCACGGAGAGTCATGCTAACGGCCACCTGTCGTGATATTTCAATAAGCTTCCATTCTACGCTTCTGGCAAAGCTATGACCTACTCCAGATGGAATGTTCCAGTCTCTGTATCTTAGCGCCTTGTCAGGTGAGACCACAGGTTGGCGAGACGTCAATACTGGTGCAATTCGGAGCGTCTCTTTGATGACAGCTGTCTGGGAAAAATATAAGTCGGCAACTGGAGAACGCGGCTGCAAGGGTGTCATACGCACCAGCCAGGGGAGCCGCTCCAGGGTCTTGAGATCAATCTTAGCACCCGGCTGTGACAGTGTCTCCGTGAGTTCCCTTTTCAGCCTCTCCATTGCATCACTCTTCTTCTCTAGCAGAAAGGACATGGCTGTGTTTATGATTCGGCCTGTTGTTTTTCCTCCAGCGCCAACGATGCCGAAACCCTCTTGTGCCATGCGCTTCGGCTTTTTCTCATCTGGCGAAATGTTTGGGTTGAAGAGGATACTGTGGAATATACTCCGGGGAGACATTGCCTCGTTTGCCGGTACAGCACTGCTCGCCTGTTTCTTGATCGTTATTTTGGCCTGCTCTTCCATGCCCTAACTCGTCATAAGCATTATGAATGACCTAACTTCCATCTCGGATGAAATCAGTGGGGCATACCTGGTTAAAATGGACTATCCGTGACATTTGTCGTGAGATGAGGCTTATCAGTTGGTCAGGCAGCTGCAATACCAACGGCATGATCCAGGTGAATTGCTTCAGAAGCGGGGTCGACATTGCTACGGCATGTATTGTGTCATACCAGTCAATACCTCGCTGTTCCTCCTTGAGCAAATTCATGGAATAATCTAAGCAAACATCGCACAGAACATCAGTCGTATAGGATATGGCAATGATTCGCATGTCCGCGTATCCCTTTTCTTTGCATTGCTTCCGCATTACATCGAAAAGCTGCTCCGTCAGAACATGGATTCTTGACTCCTTGGAAGCAATAGAGGCCTTTGAGAAGAATGAACTGATAACGGCGCGTCGCTGACGATGGAGTCGATGAGGTATGGTCCCAAATACTGTGAGAGACAGTCAGTCCGTATCGTACTTAAGAGCACTTTGTCGGTCGGCTTACTGCCATCTGGAGTACCCGCCATGTGCGCTGCTGGAGGGTATTTGTCACGGACTCCCTGGAGGTATAAGCCCAGAAGAATGATGCTTCTGCTCTGAACCTACTAAGACTTACATGGGTAGGCCCAGTGTACAATACCTCGACCCACGATGAGTCTCTAACATGTATTTCGTCTGGGTTGATGCATATGATGGGCCCTTGGAAATGATATTAAGTGGAATTAAATGAGGTAAAACTGGACGGGATTCTGTACCGTAAACATCATGCATGCGCTCTATCTCATTGAAAAAGGTTCCGCCAGGTTATTTCAAGATATCGAAATAGAATTCATACCATTTTGTGACTGCTGCTAGTTTGGAGCCTGGAAACTTTGCCAGAGGATGGAAAACTAGCCGATAGATAGCAACACTTACACAATAAATCACGAACAGAGAGACAATAGCTGCCCATGTGTCTAAGATTGGCATAGTGAGCTCTGATTTGACTAAGACTTAGCTACTCCAAGTTGATTGTCGGAGTTAATGCGCTTCTGTGGGGAAACGGCGATTTTGTATCAAAAGCACCCTGACCCCGCATCTTCATGTAGTGTACCGTGGAGGTTCGTTCTACTTAATTTTGCTAGAGCACCATGAACGAACCTAGTAGGCCCAGAATCGGATATTGTAATTCGCGACTTCACTCGCTTTGCCAAAGTTGGCCCTTAAGTAGTACCGAACAGTAAAAAAGCCAGATCGAAAGGGCAAGATATGTATGAGGCTGTTCAAACCGGACCCCGCTAAAGAGCGCCCAAGCCAAGCCTTTTTCGCCGGTGTAGAGTAGCCACCAAAGCCGATATTCAATCATCTCCAAGCCCCGTGCAGTCAACGATACTGCCTAGCTCGACGAGACGGGATAACTATAGTTGTAAGACCCTTCTCTGCCGAATTGGACGAATCTATTCAGTCCTATGCCTCTAAGATCGTCTATCAAAGGTGGAATTCGTACGTTGCGTGCCCTAGTCAAGCTTTCCAAATCGCTGGTTGCTACACATAGAAAAGTTCCTTCAAGCGGTTCTACTTTCCCGATCATCGCCTCTCTGACGTCCTGATTGGGCGTCTCAAGTGCCGCAGCGCTCTACCCTCAGATCCACATTGGTGCTATGGACAATACTCGATACACTATCGGATGGATTGCGCCGCTTGCGCTGGAATTGACGGCTGCCCTGGCTATGATTGATGATAGTTACGAAGAAATCACCGTAGGCGACCACAAATACCATGGAGGAAGAATAGGAGGGCACTATGTTGTGATGGCAGTCCAATCAAGAATGGGTACTACCGCTGCCTCCGGTCTTGCCGCTTGGATGTGCGCGGCTTTCAGGAACCTCAAATGCTTCCTGGTCGTTGGAATCGGAGGTGGCGTTCGCAGTTATGGGCCATATGGTGCAGCCTCTCAGATAGTATTAGGGGACGTCGTAGTGAGCGTTCCAAAAGGGAAATTCGGCGGCGTTGTTCAGTATGACGTTGGAGCGTGGACTGGCGATGGTCACCTTGAAACGAGCGGGCACACGAATAGTCCGCCCGCCTTTCTCTTGGATACTGTCAATTCTCTCACTGCCAAACACAGGATATCAGCGTCCAAAATCCCTGTATCTCTGAAGGAGATGCGGAGCAGGCTGAACGCTAATGAGCAACATAAATTCGAAGACCAAGGTGCAGAGAACGACAGTCTTTTCGACGATGATTACGATCATTCCGAGATAGACAGAGGCAGGAACTGTGTTGATGTTTGCGACCGAAAGAAATCCACGAGCCGAAAGGATCGAGGAGACGAAGCTGTCAGACTGGTTGATACCCCTAACATCCACTATGGCAATATAGGCTCCAGCAACCAGCTCCAGATTTCAGCAATGAAACGAAACCAATGTCAGAATGAGCATCAAATTATCTGCTTTGAAATGGAAGGTGCTGGCGTCATCCAAACTCACCCATGTCTTGTCATCCGAGGAATTTGTGACTATTCAGACTCGCACAAGAACAAAAAGTGGCAATCATAGGCGGCAGCCACTGCAGCAGCGTATGCGAAGGAACTGTTGGGCGAATTACCAGCATGTCGCTATACGAAGTCGAGTGCAGTAGCCGACGAGCGCAGGGAGCATGGTAAGTCTTGTGAGAAACTCTAAAAGCAGACTCGAACACTCTCGCTAAAGGACATTGCAGATTCCCAGGTATTTTCTGGTTCTATCAGTACGACCGGAGGCAAAGCTTTCCTTGGAAATACCTTCTATTCTAATGGGGGCAATATGACTTTTTGAGCCTCGATGTCAATGTGCTGGTGATCTAATGCTCGATCTACGTGACATTGGTGATATTCGGGTACTCCGTACTGCATGCAGGCCTGCACAGCCTCCTGAATATAGCCTCATCGTCGTGTCAAGACGGTGCTGTGCTACCGGGATATACTGCCCGGTGCCACCAAGGCACTGTTGCCTAGAATCTGAGCGATGAGCTTAACGAGGTACTAACGAGGCTCGCCAATCACGGTCCAAGGCTGAAGTGACCCCGCCCCATGAAGGCAGTCTTGCAGTTAGGCGGCTGATCGTGGTTGTGATGGTATTCCTTTGATGATATCCCATCGATTTACTTTAATTATCTATTCTAGCCAATTACCGATAGCGGTCCCACGTCACCACTACATATCCAACAGAAGACTCCTTCAAGAATGGGTATAGAGCCTTGAAGTGATCTAGAGCAATGGAAGCGCAGACATCGTCTCCCGCCAACACTTTCAGGGGCGACCAGCACACCTACGGAGGCCAATCCTTCACAGGAAACAGCTTTCATACCGGTGGAGGCTCAGTCTCCTTTACTGGTGTGTGTTCGTCGTCTCTTGGGTCTCGATGAAGATGTGTTGACCGCCGTTCGTCGAATAGAGCTGACAAAGCAGCTAGGGCCATTCGACCGCAAGGAAAAGATTAAAAAATTTCTCAGAAAACTCTACAGCAATACTTGCCCTTATGAAGACCGAAAGGAGCGGAATAGAGACCGCGAACTAGGGACATGCGAGTGGTTCGTAAATCACCATCTCTTCCGCCAATGGGATCACGATACTGGATCTAGATTGCTTTGGGTCTCCGCCGATCCTGGATGCGGTAAATCGGTTCTAGCGAAGTACCTCATCAATGAAGTACTTCCCAGCAGCAACCGGACCATCTGCTATTTCTTCTTCAAAGATGACTTCGATGATCAACGAAATATTACCAATGCGCTTTGTGCAATCCTTCGACAGTTTTTTGACCAGAAACAGCACCTTCTAGAAGAGGCATTACTAGATAAGCTTGACAAGGACGGAGAGAGATTCTTGCAGTCATTTTACAATCTGTGGAAAATCCTCCTCGACGTCGCAGCCAATCCGGCCGCTGGAGAAGTAGTCTGTGTTCTGGATGCTTTGGACGAATGTCAAGATAAAGATCGAACCCAATTAATAGAAACCCTAACCACATTCTACTCTGGTGAGCCAAAGAAGCACAAATTAAAGTTCCTGGTGACCAGTCGATCTTATGGAAATATACGACGAGGATTTCGGCAGCTAGAGACGCAGTACCCGTCGATTCATCTGAGCGGTGAGAACGAGATTGAAGCACAACAAATCTCACAGGAGATTGATATCGTAGTGCGAGCTAGAGTCGCGAGGATTAGTATCGAAAGAGACCTAGAAAACCACGAGCAACTTTTCCTTCAGGAGCAACTCTCAGCAATTGCACCATCTCATCGCACGTATCTCTGGGTTTATCTTACCTTAGATGCTATTCAGAAGACTCCAGAGTTTACGCGAGGCAATGTTCGAAGGGTAGTTCGGAATATACCTCAAAGCGTCGACGAAGCCTATACAAAAATCCTGGAGAGGAGTTCAGACCAAGAGAAGGCTCGGATAGTTCTTTCAATCGTTACTACTGCAGTGCGACCGGTGTCCGTCCAAGAGATGTCTTATATGATGATGATTGTGGAGTCTCAAAAAGCCTCTTATGATCCGTTCGAAGAATTAGAACCAGAAAATCGTTTTGCAATTACAATCCGAGACTTATGCGGCTTGTTCGTTATCATCTCTAACTCAAAAATTTTTCTTCTTCATCAGACTGCCAGGGAATACTTAGTACAACAGAGATCAAGTGCATTTTTGAAGCAGCTCTCTCAACTTGGATATCCAAGCAGCTGGAAGGGCTCACTACGGCCAACGACGTCGAATAAACTTCTGGCGAATATATGTATCTGGTATCTTAGTTCTAACCTCGCTTCCCCTAGCCATTCAGGCCATTCCGTTTTGCTGGACTATTCCTCTTTGAATTGGACCACTCACTTCCGCGATGCAGACATACAAAGCAAGGACACGATAGCAAAACTAGCAAGAGACCTTTGCAAAAAGCTATCCAGTCGATATGAAGTATGGATTGACCAGTATAATGACCAGTATAATGACAGGTATAGAACAACGCTGCCTCAATTCCCCAATAGTCTTAGCGTCGCGTCGTTTTTCGGGCTTCCAGCAGTTGTCGAGATCTTGCTCGGAATGGAACAAAGGGAAGCCTATCCGGAGGGCAGATTCGGTCGAATGCTGACAAAAAAGAGATTCCATATTCTTTCTGCGGCGATTACCAAGCAGAGAATAAAATCTGAAATTAACCTGAAGGGTGAAAAAGGTCAGACGCCGCTTTCATGGGCATGTATGTGTGGGCATGAGGCGGTAGTGAAGTTACTACTTGCTACAAACCAAGTTAATGTCAACTCAAAAGATCAAGACGGTTTTTCGCCACTCTCATGGGCACCTGTGGCCGGGCGTGAGGCGGTAGTAAAGTTATTACTCGCTACAAACCGAGTTGAGGTCGACGTTAAAGATCGATTCGGTGGGACGCCGCTCTCGTTAGCGTCTAGGGGTGGGAAAGTAGCGGTAGTAAAGTTGCTACTTGCTACAAACCAAGTCGAGGTCAACTCAAAAGATAAAGACGGTCGGAAGCCGCTCTCATTAGCATCTATGGGTGGGCATAAAGCAGTGGTAGAGTTACTACTTGCTACAAACCAAGTCAATGTCTACTCAAAAGATGATTCCGGTCGGACGCCACTCTCATTGGTATCTGGGGAAAGGCACGAGGCGGTGAAGTAGCTGCTACAACCATTCTATAATGCTGATTCACGGGTTTCGGACGAGCAGCCAATAGCAGGTCTTTTGGATATTCAAATACAGAGCTTGGATAATCAAATAGCCCGGGAATGGGACGGATTGAGATCTCTAGGCCACCCAGTTCAGCTCCATGGCTTCCTTTGATAGTCAAGATCTATCACGATTCTTATTGTAATATATTAAGATATTATAGATATGTCGTCTTGTCGAATTGCCCTTATTTTGTGGCATTAAGACTACGGTAGATAAGTGGATTGCCATGATCCCAGGATCAACATCTTCTGCTCAACATGATGTAATCACGGAAATTAATCTCTTGTACGCGTTTGTGCTTTACATGTCGGTCACATGGTCGCTGGCATGAAGAGAGATGATTGCACATGGTTTTCATTCGTAAGTGCCGCTATGTAATGGATTTGCAACTCATTCACTGCAGCGTGCCCCTAATATATCAATCTCTTCGATGGTAGTGTCGTCTTTCTATGCATTTGAGTCAGTAATGGAATATTGTACAGGATTTCAATGGCGAAAATCCGAAGGTACCATCACAGGCATTCAATTTTGGAGATAAAAAGAGTGTACATTGCATTTCATTAAAACCTGACATCTCACGAGGGGTTGACTAGGCTTAGAATCTTCAACCCCAAATTTGCTATGGCCCGGCGACCGCATTCATTGAAGAGTATTACGCATCTTCTACTACTAGCGAAAGTATAAAGCGCTGTTCAGTCGACCATTACATTGACACGAGTCCTCTGAGAGATTATTTCTCTTTCGGGAGTACGTCTTGACATCCTTCAATCTCAGCAAAAGGATCGTTATCCGCGCTTTTGCTTCGAATCCATTCCATGCTAACCTCCACCTTGGTCACAATCTCATCAGGAAGAATGCTATTCATCCATGCCAAAATACCATCTCCACCTGCACTAACACCCGAAGTCGTCCATATGTTACCGCTGGATACCCATCGAGCCTTAGCTATCCAATGTGTCTTTGGACCAAGTGGAGTAATAGCATCCCAGCCGTCCTTGTTCGTGGTTGCTTTGTGACCATCAAGAATCCCAGCTTTAGCAGCTATAATGGTGCCATTGCAAACAGTGATGAAGTACTTCAATGGTTGACGCTCTTCCAGCCCATAGTACGCCTTGCGAGCGAAGTCGACATAACCTTCAATATCCGGTTTACCGCCGCTTGGCAAAGGATCCGCTGAGCCGAACCCGCCCGGTACTATGAGGACATCAAGTGGCGGCGCGTCCGCGAATGTATGGGTAGGTAGGTAGCGTTGCCTGCCTGCAAAACTTTGGCTAGTCGTATCTGGTGCGATTGGGCCAACGCTGACTGGATCGAGTGTCTTGCTGATGATGCTGAGCTCCATATCTTCGAATCCTTTCATGCGGGCTAGAATATTGAGCGCTTCGAGAGGACCAGCAATGTCCAGCACCTCGAAACCTGGATAATAGAGGACCCCGAAGGATCTAGGAAAGTTTGGGTACTGTGGCATGGTGCAGAAGAGTTGTCAAACGACTCTGGAAAAATTCGCTGAGATGTCTGTCTAAGGCGCCTCTTGACTGGAATCTGAGTCTTATATGGATTTCGCAGCGGACCTGTACACCGAGGACGACACTTCATCCACATTCGGCAACGTCATACAGGTAGACATCTCTGCAGCAAACACGGTGCCATCACCTCCGAGCACTCTTTCGTAAGCCGAAGCATCCTAGACCTTTTTGTCTCGTCGGGCCGATGAGGCCATTTTGCGCAGCGTC
Organism: Trypethelium eluteriae; assembly: GCA_021030925.1. Taxonomy (NCBI): domain Eukaryota; kingdom Fungi; phylum Ascomycota; class Dothideomycetes; order Trypetheliales; family Trypetheliaceae; genus Trypethelium; species Trypethelium eluteriae. Next base: position 14,852 of record JAGFMJ010000274.1, read on the forward strand.
TCCGGCGGTTGAGCAGATCTTCGCTGAGGGTGGCTAGATAGCTGGGGTGTGACTCATCACACGCCCTACCTCACGTAGGATCAAACCTACAGCTTATGCTCATTGCAATCCTCGATTAATTCCTTCTTTTGCTGCTCCGCTATCCGGTTCCGCGATCCGAACGCGCCATCAACCTCAAAGCGCTTATCGGCAGGGATTTACTCCCCGGTATGGTTTCAGCCGAGGTCGTGCATGATCGTGGCTAGTGCTTGAGCTCCCTTGTCGACTGGTGGTATGGCTCCGTTTCCCTGGGGCCTGCGGGAATGATAATACCAAAAAGCCAAGAACGCATGACGTGGTTGTAGGTCATGTCGTTGGCATGGATATGTGTATGGTCTTTGGCTGCACGCAAAGGCAGCGTGTCGATGACCTGAACTGCCGCCTTGGTCTGGTTGGAAGATCTGAGGACGCCGGGATTGTTGAGTGAAAAGTGATATGGATAATTCACTGATACGAATCAATTTTTCATGCATGTATGCATACCTACAAATCTGATTTAACAAGGGTACATTTCCGCAATGGCGACAGCTCAGGTCAGATCGTCTGGGCTCGTGAGGGGATTACCAGAAGCGGTCGTTGGTCTGAGGTCCAGTGCGACTCGTGTAGCACGGCCTCTTGCAGTGTTAATGTAAGGAAAATACTTTGAGCTGGAAAGGGCCATGGCTTTTTCTTAGCAAGCTTGTTGCCCTTTCGTCAGCTTGCAGCGTTCAGGACATGATTCACCAAGGTTGTAAGTGGATTGCTGACATGAAGGTCGTCGTCCTCTGACCTTTGGACCGCCAGGAAGTCGGGGTCGCTTGAACTTTCCTTCCACCATAGCGGCCTCGCCAAAGCTTTCCATCCGCCCTTGTTGTTTCTGGTCCCGCTCGCCCCCCAAATTGCAGTTTCTGACCTTACTCACCTTCAACCTCCCAGCCCAGCCAAACATGAGCTCAGCCCATGCTCTCACATGTCCGGCTCCACGTACACAACGGGCATGTAATCGCTGTCGTGCCCGAAAGACTCGCTGCTTAGCAAGCGAGCATCCACAGACATGTCGGAGGTTAGGATCTCGCGTCTGCTCTGGGGCAGGCGACTGAAGATGAAACAGATGCCTTGCAAAAAATTACGACTGTGTCTATTCGATATCTCAAGAGAATAGACGGACACCAGTAGTCCCAGCCAAACGGCAGCAAAGTGATATCAGCCATCAGCAGCCATTGACCCCAGTATCTATTGACGATGGATCTCGACATACCATTCCCGAACTTGGGTTTGAAGTAGAACAACCGCCCAATCAGACCACGGCAAGCGATGTCTCTACCGAAACGGAGTTACTTGGCTTCATGCATCGCAATATGCTCCGACGAAACTTCAGCAAAGACTCTGAGTATCTCACCGATACATCTTCTGCTCCTTCAGGTGGGGAAGAACATCCTAGTCGTCGAAATACATGGAACAGTACGATCCGTTACTCTAGTCCTCTCAGACTCGGAGATGCTGAGGTCCAGCAATATCTATACAAATATGAACGTCTATTCCACTATTTCCCTTTTCTTCCACTCCCGCCAGCCTGGTCTGTCAACAGCATGCGGACAGATCACTCTTTCTTTCTACTGGGCATCATTTCAGCAATGACGATACATGATGTTGAGGTTAACGCGAAAGTGCATGCCCAGTTTCTCCGTGTTCTTGCGGAAAGAGTAGTAGTACGAGGCGAGAAAAACTTGGACATTGTTCAAGGCATTATCGTTCAACTTGCATGGTAGGCTTTCTCATGATATTTCCTTCACCATTGCTCAAAGTAGTGATACCTAACTGTCCTAAGGTTCCCTATGCATCTCAATCCTTGTGGTCGGCAAATTTTTCAGATTCTCCAGATGGCTTGTACTATGGCTGTCGATCTGGGCTTGGATCAAGCTACTGAGCTAGCCGAATCTGAGCCAAGATCGATTGCACATAATACAAGTGATGTAGACGGGATGTCCTCGTCCATTCGGCAAACGCGGGTTGCATGCTATTATCTGTCTTCGGTGTAAGATTTGCCCGCACCTTCACCGAATTGATAATTACTCATGTTCAAGCTTCGTAGAATTGCTGTGTCATTTCACCGCAAAAACAACTTCTCGTACCCCGAAAATCTTGGTTGTCCGTATATGCCGGTTCATCAGGAAGGGGACGATCTGGCAGACAACCTCATTTTCGTACATGCCAAGCTTCAAAGATTGGTTGAACAAGCTGAAACTGCTTCGAAGAACAGGCGACTTGACGCATTGGGCGCCGCTGCGATTGTGGACGCGCTTACCGATGAAACTTATGCCACCTTTGAGGTAATACGTAAGGAAGCGCAGGAACAATGTAAGCCAGCGCGTAATGTCATCTTGAAATACTTAGGAATTCACTAATATAATATCTTCAGCACCAATTAAACTTGCGAAGCACTTCGTCGATCTACAAATCCACTCCATTGCCCTGAGAGAATTGAGGCCGTCAACCGCAACATCGCTTAATAGCAATGATGTGCAAGACTGGCATCACGCGACATTGTTACGATGTCTTCAATCATCAAAAGCGTTTTTTGAGACATTCTTCTCGTTGCCGATCTCCGAGTATCACAACATTGCATTTGCCGAGAAGGGCCGAATAGTCTTGACGCTGACGATTCTAGCTAAGCTTTGCTTCGATATCTCGGGTTGTCCACGATGGGACTCTGCATGGGCGCGAAAGGAGGCGCAGTTTGGGATGATTATCGAGAGCCTGTGCTATCGGATGCAAGAGCTTACCTCCACGGGGAAGTCTCGGGATCCCAATGACGCTGCGTTGCCTCCAGATTATTTCTTCATGATGAAATCAGTCTTGCAGATCTTGAAAGAGGTATATGACGAAGCTGTTGCTGAAGCTCTGAAAGCTTCGGAAGAAGACAGAGAAAAGCGGAAACAACATTCCAGATGTCCTGTCTTGAACGGGGAACTCATGAATACCGATTTTTGGGAGGCGCTAGAATACAGTCACGAGTCTGGGATTGATCCACTGCTTGATGGTAACTGGAATCTGAATGACGCTAGTACTTGGAATTGGGACTGGAATGCAACGATCTGAGTGTCTAATTAAAGCCAACATCGGATTTTTGGAGTGGAGGATCAGCCATAGTACGCGTGTATGGGTATCTCAGCCGAAAAAAAAGCTCTCCGCTCTATTTGACCCCAAACACCTTTGTCCCACTCAACTCTCCATCCCCATACCACCTCCACAAATCCTCGGCCAGCGCCTGAGGTCTCTCATACGCGGCAAAATGCCCTCCTCTATCATGCACATTCCTCACCTTCACATTTCCACCTCTCTGCGCCCAATCCAACGGCAGCCCAAACCATAGATCATACGGCAGCTCCGAAATCATGACAGGCTGAGAGACATACGGAAGCGTCCCAAACGCAAATCCTTCAAACGCGCCCCCTTCCAGATTCTCTTTGTAGAATCGCAATCCTCCATACGGTCCTTGGATGATGTACATCATGGCCCACGTGATGACGTCTTGAGGCGTCCAGGCGAAATCCCGTGGATCGACGACGGGGGCCATGAGATTGTAGATCCACATTGCGAATCCGAGCGGCGAGTCGGTGAGGGCGTATGCCAGAGCCAGCGGATTGTGTTCCTGAATGATTCGGTATCCGGATTGCTCATTAATAAAGGTTTCCAGATTGCGTATATACGTCGTTTCATCAGGCGTCGCGAGGCCCTCTTCCAGACGTCTCAGGTCTTCGGAGCTGGGCTGGATGACCCAGAAGTTACTGGAAATGGATACGACATTCGAAGGGAAGAGATGGGCTTGGTAGCGTAGGATGACGCCGCCGTAGTCGCCGCCGTCGATGACGTACTTCGTGTAGTTGAGTTGCAGCATCAGGGCATGGAAGGCGTGTGCGGCGGGGCCGGAACCGAAGCCGGCGTGTTGGGGTGCTGGGGAGAAGGCGAAGCCGGGGATGGAGGGGGCGACCACGTGGAAGGCTGGGAGGGAGGCGTTGGGTGGGTTGGTGAGGCGGTCGATGATCTTGGAGACCTCGAGGAAGGAGCCGGGCCAGCCGTGGATGAAGAGGAGGGGGATGGCGTCGGTTCTTGGAGAGCGATGGTGGACGAAGTGTAAGGGTATGGAGGAGTTGTAGGACGAATTTTGGGGATGGACTATGGTGGTGAACTGGCAGAGTTGACGGTTGATGTTTGATTGTGTTTCGGTCCAATTATACTCGTTGACCCAGTAATCGCGGACGGCGGTCCAATTTGCAAGGGTAGGACCATCTTCATCTGGTGGAGTAAGTCCGTCGATTTGAACGGGGGCTCGGGCATGTTGGACACGACTGTGGACGTCGGTAATGAAGCTCGGATCCACATTTATGTTGAAGGACCGGGGGGTTTCTTGGAACGTCGCATCTGTATTGGGGATAGAGAAGCCTTGGGCGTTCTGGATCAAGGAAAAAAGAAAACCAAAGAGGACTAGATTGAGGGCCATGGCGAGTAGTCTCGTGCCCTATTGTACAGTATTCGGAGTCGTATATTGGTTAATGCGAACGGGGTGCTTTTCGACGTGTCCATAGTGGAGAGTAGCTAAGACACATTTATAGTAATGTAAAAGCTCCTAACTAAGACTTATTGGTAAGCAACTATTAGAGCGAACCGGCTCTATCACGAACTAGGGAGTGCAAGTCTTGATGCGATGGCTTGGCAATACTTTCTTCGAAACAGATACCGGACTTACTGCTTTACGGCCAACAGCGATTTCTCAGCATCAGACCAGTCGCCACCCTAAATACATATGAGGCAAGATGCGTAACTTTTGAAGAATGAACGTTGACTAATATAATCGCGGCGGTGAGTTGAGTAAACAGCTGAGCTTACTTAATTGCCGGATTTCATCATCGTGAGAAGGGAAAGATCGACAGATCAAAGAACTTCGAAGACGCTTGCCCACGCTGACGAAAGGAGTTTTGACGTAGGCGTAACTGAAGAGAGTGAAAACACTTACTCGCAATGAACATGCGACTTTGCATAAGTCCTTGGATCTGGAGACCTCGGCAGCCAGAGGTAAGAGGTATGGGATCTGATCAGCGCATCTTTCTCCCACCATTCTTAATTATCTTGATCCTGCCATGCAACTAGTGACACGCGGTCCATCAAAGAGTGCTGGCTCGGAAATTTAGAATGTTTGTTCAAGCCATTTTTTTATTGGACGGAGATGGACTTGTTTCGGCGCATTTAATAAGGGTTGTAGAGTATCGGTGGGTAGAATTCGCCGTTCCCCGCTAGGAATACGGGCGGTATGGATCTGCTGCATAGGCCACCCTGGCATTGCAGACAGGAGAATCAAGATCAAGAAGAAGCCGGGCAATATCTACCTTCTTACCTCCTGGCCCTATTCCGTTGCCCGACTAGGGTCCTGGCGCTAATCAGACCTTCTGTGAGACAGCCAAGATCTCAGATGTGCTCTTGCTCGACGCCTTAAGCAACCACGTGAGCCTAAATGATTGGGCACATACGGGTACAGGAATTGATCTGTATTGATATATTTTCCTCTGGGCGTAAGTTTTGATAGGCGTCCCTGCTAACACAAAGAATGCGCAGCGAAACGAAGATATCCGGATTTCTCCAGAGTAGCAGGTTTACAGATGCATTTCTAACCCAATCGCTGATAGGATCAATCTTCCTGCATCCATGTTCCTGGATAGTACAAGATTCGAGGAATAAGAAAACCGTCGATCGTCAGAATTTCAATGCGAGGCAAACGATTGTACGATCCTTGAAGACGGCGTTGACTCTGAGTAAAGATGTCGATGGAAAGGCACTTCAGCGATTCCCCGACAGACTCCATATGGTCACTGTCCGTGAGATCTCCTTGCGGCCGCAATTTTGTTTACTTAAGGCTCGCCGCTCTCGAATAGAGAAGCAAAAGTTGGAGGCGCAGGAGGCCTCCTGCTCCGTTAGGTGGCGGGGTGGAAAAACGCAGGTCAGTAGATGGTGAGATGCAGGGCAATCAGCCTTACTCCGCCTCTTCTCATCTTACCGTACGATACTTGATCGGGACCCGCAACCTTAAAAAGCCAACAAGACCACAACCACAAGCGCAACTTGGCCCTTTCTCAATGGCCAGTGAAATCGTGTCTATTTTCCCTCACCGGTTCGTTTCTGTCGTAGTGAAACCACGAGTCAATCTTCTCTGCCCGTATTTCAGCAACTGTCTTCATCTGACTACCCAGAATTATTGAAAAGGGCGCGATTTATCTTGGCTAGCTTAGAGCTGAAAGCAATCACACCAAGCATTATTACCTACGTGACCCATTTCACTGTGTTGAAGAGCCTCATCATGGCCGACGCTAATACCACTGCCCGACGCCCCATTGTCGATCGATGGCATTGCTGAAACACAGTGATGTCGCTATCGCCAACCAATACTCCCTTATTTGATCACCAGAAGGAGATCTCTCTGACCCACGCCGCAAACCGTACTGCAGCATATCCCCCAATGGCTTAGTCTACTTGGCAGTTCGGTTCGCATGTGAGATTATCCTTGCCTTTGGGGCTAGTTTGCACCTTATCCTGGTGTCTCCAGACTTCAGCTCACGCCGCAATTTCGGCTATGCCAGACAGTACGCAGCCGCAACGCTATCCTATTGGCCGTCTTCCGAGGCGTATAGGTTCTATCTATGGAAACATCCCAGTTGAGTGACCACAGCTCAGAAGGTTTTCTGTGAGTTAGAGGGTATAAGTCACCGCAGGTGCCACCAGACTGCATTCAAATTTCGGAAGATCGTTGTTGGTGATCGATCGTTGCTTGCCTGACATATTATTGCTGACGGGCGTCCCTCTCTTTTACGCCTGTTACTTTCAGAATCAATCCTTCTGTCTAAACTTCTTATACTCCACCTCTTTTCTTTGTCCTGCCATTAATCGCAACTCTAACGCTACTTAACGCTTGAAGCAAATCACCAAAACCTACACAATGGCCGAACGAGAATTCCACGAAAAGGGCACCGCTTGTTGCTCACCTTTCTCAACATGTACGTGGCATTGCCTCTCGACACATCGCGAATAGCAAACACTGATCAGTCACAGGTCTTCTTACTTCCTTTTGTCCTTGCATTACCTTTGGTCGTGTCCGTCACCGAATGCAAGAGGGTCACAGAGAGAAGTATGATACCTGCAACGGCTCCGTAAGTCTACACACCCCGATGCACAGACATGTCCGCTAACATTCTTCCGTTCAGTGCTGGGGCTACTGCGGTCTCATGGTCTGCGGATTCCAATGGGTTTGGCAAGCCATGAACCGGTCCGAGATGCGCGCCAAATACCACCTCGAAGGCAACCTTTGCACCGATCTCCTCTGCGCTTGCTGCTGCCACTGCTGCGACTTGATTCAACAGGATAAGGAAGCTTGCTACCGAGAGCAGGAGCGGGCGGGTCTGATCGTGGATGGACAGCCTGGCAAGGCAGAGGGCATGAACTACCAGCCCAGCTACCAGCCTGGACCCCCTCCACCACAGCCGGGGCAATACTGAAAGGTTTTTGCGAGTGAAGGTAATTGGAGTTCTTGGAGTGGGCAGGAATCAGGTCTTGAGTCATTCCTGACCTTTAACTATCTCTTGGCGTTCCTCATTAATCTGGGACTGTGCCTCGTGTGTCAAGCCTTCTGTCATCCGCTGTGTGTGGGATCGCCTATTGTCCATCAAGCGGCTTTCCCTCTTTTCCTTTCTAGCTATACCCAAACAATACACTTGTCCCCAAATTTAATGCCATGTCTCCTGTGCGATAAGCGACTACGTAGTACCTGTGCGCTTTGTGAAGTGCTGTGACACCATTAGTCTGGGGATAGGAATGAACTAGCAATGGGTCGCTCTGCTTACCCACAATCCCTCTGTGCGCCGGAGGGCAAAAGCTCACCGCTGAAATAGCAGCACGACCTATTCGACGGTCGAACTCTGGAAATGATCTTCAACCCAACTTGTCCATCTCAGCTCCATGGTCACTTCTTCAGCTACAACTGTGCCTCGCACAAGTTTATCAGCGGTAAGATACCAAACTCTTTAATCCCGTGATTCAGCCTCTCCTTACACCGCCGCTCCTTCCTCTGTGTGTCTTCCCTCTTCGCCCTGCGGCTCCTGCGCCGCGTTCTCCCCCTTAAACTTGAAATCTTGTCGACACATCGGACATTGGCTCTTTGGATCATGCTGCATCCAAGTCGCTATGCAGTGCATGTGGAAGGTATGAGTGCACTCGCCCTCGACGATGCTGCAGTCGTCGCCCGGATACTTGCACTTGGGGCAGGTGGAATCGTAGGGTTGAGAACAGATGCCGCAAACGTCATCGGCCGGCGCATCCCAGCGCCAAGCCGCAACAGCGTGCCATTCGAGAATGGTGACTTTCATTCCGGGCAGTGTAAGAGGAGATCTCGAGCAGTGAGGTGAGCTTTCGAAAGGTGAATGCCGTGAGCATAGAAGAAGAATCGAAGGGTGCCCGTCCAGGATCGCAGTTGTTGAGCCAGCTGGTCGTTGCAGGTGCTAGTGACGCGAAAGGGACGCGTCAAAGTTTGGTGCTATCGTCTTATCGATAAGCTTGCCGATGACGGAATAACCACCCAATGACCTTGTTGGCAGGGCTATGGAGTACGGAGTACAATCGCGCGAACATATCATGAATTTTCCCACATCTCTCACCAGGTTCCTTTTCTTGGCAAGCTTCCGCTACTAGAAATCAACCTATGTTCCGGTGAGTTGACCATCAGATTTACGCTTTTAGGAAAATGGGTTCTACTTGAGAATCTAAATGCACAGGGTAGGTATAGGTACTTTTCATCTTCTCTGCTCTTTCCAGATCCTATGATCTGTTTTCTATTTGGTAATACCGCGTCTGAAATAAGGTTTTGAACAGCTCTGGAGCTTGACCTAACCTTCATTGCCGCTTTTCTCTCTGGTCTCCACTATGCGATCCCGACGAAGAGTATAGGCTCTCATTCGAGCTCCAACTTAAGACACATGGTAGTCCTCGGAAACCCTAGGGCCTGAGTTAAGACTACTACCTCATTTTCCGTGTCTATCCAAGTCCTAATCCTGTGACCTGCAGTATTCGTTCCTGTGGCTGCTGATGGAGGCGGACTGTACCACGTTTCAGAGCGGCTCCGGCTTAATTCCTTCGTCTCTTACCAAGATCCCTTTGAATACTGGCTTGTAGATAACAACGAATCGATCTTTCTCCCAGCCTAATATTGGCGCGGCTGGCGTGCGCGGTTCGACGAGCGTGGTATGGTGGAGGAAGAGGCGGATGAGGTTGGTGATGAGGGCTTGGCGAAAGGTTCAGTGCGGGTTGGGACGCAGAGAGGGGGCGAGATACAGCATTAGCCAGAGAGGGTGGCGGAGGAGAGCACTGGATATGGCAAACAGAGCCCAGGGGGCTTTGAGGAGTTAGCGGGTTAGAGTCGCTTGGCGGGTGGTGGAGGAGTACATTACAGGGATTATTTTACCGAGCATGGCATTGTAATACTGTGGAGAAGAAAGAGATTATCGGAATCATGGAGATGAGATGCATTGAAGCCATATCGTGTGGTATGTATATTTGCTCAGGCTTGCTCGGGTCCATATGAGATGTCAAGCAGAATGCCAGCCTTGCGGCGTAGCTCACTCATTGGTCGACGGACGCATTGCATCCAGGTGCTTCTAAAAACTCAGCCCCTCCCAAAATCAATCTCGCCTCAAAGTGTACTCAATATGCAATTATCGCAGGTCTTCTTACCCGTTAATATGATACGATGACCGATCCGCTTTCCATTGCCTCAGGTGCAGCAGGGACCGTTTCTCTGGGAATACAAGTCGGCCAGGGCCTTGTGAAATACTACAAAGACTGGAACAGCCGTGAAGAAGACGTCCAAGTGGCAGTCACCAGCCTCGAGCGTGAACAAAACATTCTTATTTTATTACAGCGGAGCTTGAAAATGGAAAAACACTCCGCTCTCCTCATTGACGATATCGCCGAAGTTGAAAAATGTATCGTCCATATCCAATGTGCTTTCAGCTGCTTGGACACGATTCTCCAAAAATGCCGACACCACCCAGCGCCAGGTAGCATGAAGGAGAGAGCAAAATCTATCGGAGTTGTGGCATTATATCCTTTTCTTAAAGATACGCTCAAGGAAATCCAACATCGGGTCGGAGATATCGGGATAGTACTTGCAAAGGCAGCTCAGGTTTTGCAGCTGTTAGTAGCCGTCTTGATCTTTGCTAGAGGAGATTACTAAATGCCGTTCAGTGACCTTACCCAAGAACTAAAGCAAGATCTGTCGTTGCTCAGTGATCTCACGCAAGAATTAAAGCAAGGTCATTCGTTGCTCTGCGATCGATTTCGCTTGCACGACCAGAAGCTCGTTGCAGTCAAGGGAACAGTAGAAGCGTCCTTCAAGACTATGAGGGAAGGTTTCTCAGATATGAGTCTCAAACTTTCCACGCTAGAATCCAGCTCCATGGCAACACGGTCTGACATCTCAGCAATCCAAGATACGCTGAATGCAGTGGTAGCAAAAGTCGACGAGTTACGGCTCAACCCTGTACAGCAATACACAAGACTACAAGGACTATTCGTGTCGAAGCCAAGCCTACTTCGAGAAGCTTGTCACCAAACTGGGGGGTCCTCAATTGCAGATTCCAAGCAGGCAGAGGAAAATGAAGAATATCATAGCATTCTTACTTTGAAGAGAACTCCAAAGACACGGCGTCTATGCAAGTGTCAATTACCGCAGCTGTATCGGCGTAATGATTATTGCTTGTGGCTGCGGAATGTTTCCTTCTCGTGGACAAGGACACGGTCCCATAGCCAGCATTGTCCGTTCTATCACCATGAACGGCAGCTCTCGGTTCGATTATGCACCAGTTACCTCCTACACGGAGCTGTGAGGGCTTCTATTAGTATCAAACAAGGAGCAGACGGAGCTGCGATAAGTCCATTGCTAATCTATCACCCAATAGTGTCGAACGATTCCCCTGCATTTGCCGCTTTGAGAGCAGCGGAGTTGGGTTTCACACCCGATTTCGAACCAGCCATGATCCAAATCCGACAGCTATTTGAAAGAGGAGAAGCCTCGCCGTATGATACCGATGAGTGGGGCAACACTTTGCTGCTGGTACACTCACCTCTAATAGTTGCAGATTGTTTGCAAAGCTAATCTAATTGGACAGAAAGCAATGCGCGGGGCGTGTGGCTATTCCTGCTCAACCATTTCGCATAGCATTCGCACTCTTGTTCTAGATCTGATCGATCATGGCGTTCCTGTGGGTGAAAAAGCCGTTGATGGACTGTGAGTTGTCAGATTTTCGAACGAGTTTACAGGAATGCTGACTGAGCTATGGCTCCGCAATTGATGCATTCAAGGAAGCGATGAATCTTCGCAGCATTCTCGATAGTCTCTTAAATGAGTCATCTTCTTTGGTGTCTCTGTTCCAAGACTTAATGTTACGTGGAGCCAAGCCTAATTATTTGAGTCCTCCCAAAACTTCTGTCTATAACAAAGCTCCGACTTTTAGCTACTACCACCGCTTGTGGTCGATTGAGATATAATTTAGTGGTACAGTAACTCCCTCAGAATTGATTACTATAACTGAGCGGGGCGCAGAGGGCAGCTCCAATACCCTCAGCTTTGCCGTGCTTAAAAGATCTTCATCGAAAGTTCGACAAATACTGCATCACTGTCCACAGAGCGTCTTTGAAAAGAATGAAGATGGCGAAAACGCCCTTCATCTTGCAAGTAGCTGGGCCAGTGGCATTATGCTAATCTTAGAACATGGAGGAAAATTTTTGGTCAATTCACCCAGTCATAAGGGATTGCTCCCATTGGACTATGCTATCTATTGTCAAGACATAGAAGCCACACAAATCCTCCTGCAGCAGGGTAGTAGTCTCGGCTTATTCAAGGCGGATACTGGCTTGCACGCCATGGACTGCCTTTCCCTCGCCCTCAGAGTCAATCCCAGGAATGAACAAATCATTATTCCTCTAATAGAAACGCTTGCAGACCGCCGGAGAGATTTATTTGGATTAGCGCACAGTTCCCTGCCGCCTCAAAGTTCGATTCAACTGAGATTGAACAGGGATCGTTTATTAGACGAACAGGCAGATTCTGTCTACAACGCTCTTCTTTCTTTTCAAGTCGACATTCCTCCCCGACTACAGTTTAACCAGGCTTGTTCGGCACCATCTTTATATCATAACAAAGGTATGACTACTGAGACCGCGGAGCACCTGTACAGAGTAGGATTTCGAGACATCGAAACCCTCACTGAAGCCGGACGGGATCCATTGGCAACAGCATTGTATCGCGGTCCTAAATTATTGGGCATGCGAGAACATCTTTCTTACGCCCATTGGCTTGTATCCAAAGGAGCCAGCATCTGCACCCGTCTGGTGGTACACGGCCGAGAAACAACGCCAGCCCATCAGTCGGCTGCTTTGCTGGACCAAGCTAGTAATGGAAAAAATAGGCTATTTGAACAATTTCGCGACTTGCCTCCCCCCTTGGATAAATTTCTCATTGCATTGCTTAAGGAGGAAGTCGGCGACAGTTGCGCGTGTGCCTGCTCTATAGCTGGGTGTCTGCCACTGACGATTATCTTCAAGCGTCTTGCGAATCGTGCTCCAAGATCCTACCGGCGTCTATGGATCGCGAGACGGGAAATTTTAGCTTGGCTGGAATCTGTGGTAGAGATGCGAGATGGTGCCTTCTCGGCATCATTTCGGAAAAGCATTGTACGTTACGAGACATTTATTGCACTAGGTCTCTCGCACACCTGTTGCCCAGTCCTTCGTCCTTTTCGTGAGAGTGATATCAAGATCCACGAGATTCAGGACGAAAACAGTGGGCATATCATGGACTTGGAAGCACTAGTGACAGAATTTGAGACTGAGCTTACTGAAACCTCTACTACACTTGTGTCATTCCTTCAAAATACCTGGAGTAAGAGAATGATGAAGTACTTTGAAGAACCTAGTGATGATATTGTCGTCCAAACGTATATCGGAGATGTGGAGGTCTGCTTATCTCGGGACGAAGAATATTACAAAGCTGGCCAGGAGCGCGTTCGACTTTGGTCTGGGGGAGTTGATGAGGTTGATGGAGTGGATTTAGATTGTAGCTAAACTAATTTTATCTGTAATACGCCTTAACGCTGGAATGTAGTAGATTTAGATTACGAGTATAGCTAAATCAATCCCATTCACATTACGAGATATATCCTCGGATTATAGCGCATCTAATAAGTGTGTCTTATATCTGATTGTCAGAGCAACTGAATGGATGTTTTGTCGATGAACTGATCTATTTAGGCATGTGCATAGGTTTCGGGAGTGCCTGGCTGCACGGCTATATCCAAAGATGCGGTGCTCCCGTGCATGGATAAACCTAAGTTCCGGCTTGGTCGCATGCACGGATAGATCTAAGTCCCGGTCTCATCTAAGATCCAGCTGTGTGCAGTTCGTGACACTTATTAACTTCTCGATATATGATAGCAGCGGCCTGTAGGTTCAGCTCTTGAACCCCTGTGTTCTGGTTTGATGAAGGCTAACATGGTAATCAATTACTGACATAAATGGAGCTAACAAGAATGTTTGGTCGAATCTTTTCTGTTCTACATATACTAATTTTTGCAGTTAGTTTAGCATCCCTGTGCAGCAATTAGGCAGAAGGTGAAGCGAGTCTCCTACAATATTAGGACATTAGTGTCCGCGCTTTCCGCGTTACTTTTGCCGCTAATCTCGGCCGAAGTCAGTAGCTAATTCACCGACTTTCGTAGGCAATGTCTGTTAACCGCCATGTGGGTTGCAATTTAATTATCACACACCAACGGTTTATCATGAATTCGTACCGTGCTCGCAACGTCACTACCTCACCGCGGCTGAGGGGTTCCTCAACTGGTAATTGATACAATGTTACCTCACGTAATTGTTATAACCATATTGGCCCATGTTAAGGCGGTGCTAATATAGGCCAATAAGGTCGTAACAGTAAAGTCCAAATGACATTTTATCAAGTACCAGCTGAGGAACCCCCAGCCGCATCTCAATCAGTTGCCAGCACGAAGAAAAATCTCGCCTTTCCAAAAGTTCTCCCAAGCCTTGGGCCACCGCTCTTCTTTGAGCGATTGAAGCCATTCTTTGAATTCGATTTCTTCTTCCTCGCCGATGCGGATGACTCCATTCTTCACCCCTCGCCAGCCGTCAATCGGACCTTTGACATATGCATGATCTCTGCCGCACCAGTCGTACCAGTACGCCGTATTCGGCTCACCCCGGTTCCATGCCATGCGCTTCTGTTCGATGTCAGTCTGGTGGAGAACACGTACCTTACCGCTGGGGGGTGCCTCGACTGGTGATTGATACAATGTGGTTTCGACTTTACCATATATTGGCCCACGTTGGCCCATTTTAAGGTGGCGTCAAAATAGCCCAGCATGGCCGTAACAGTAAAGTCGAAATAGCATTTTATCAATCACCAGTCGAGGCACCCCCCAGCCGCGGTAAGGTATTTGAGCGATATTGAAGGAACGTACCTCGTAGCATGCCTCGCATAGGTCGCAATTGCCGCAGTGGATGCACATGTACATGGCGCCATCGGTCCAATCGGTCTCACCGAAGTCACAATTGCCATCACAGGAAACGCCACGTTCGTACTCGGGAAGAAGGTCTCCAACCACATTTTCTTCCTCTTTCTCCTCTGGTTCTTGTGTGTTCACATGAGCCTTGGCCTCATCTCCACTATCTATAGTCAACTCCTCGACCTGGCCCGCTAATTCGGTCGTGAGCTCAGTAAGTTGCGGCTCCGCGATCTTAACTGCGTGGGTCTTGACTTTGACTTCAACCGTCGAATCGCTGTCCTTGGATTTATGCTCGTGGGTATCATCGCATCCGGTCGCATTCCCTCCCTTGTCTTCGTTGGCTTCTTCATCACTGCGGACCTCTTCGTTCTCATCAGGATGCTCAACGTCGGGGTCCGTGATGGAATACTGGCACGAGAGCGCAATCTGAGCATCTCTTCTAAGGCCCGGGACGCATGCCAAAGCCTTTGCTAGCAGTCGAAAGCTCGTTGAGTCATTGTTTCCAACCTTGTCCGTGAGACCTGCCACACATGTTTGGAACATACTCTCCATCATTTCTCGAAATTTTACCGGCGAACCAATCGTCCTAGTCATCAACGCCTGCATCACAAGTACCGGTGACTCATTAAGCTCTTCCTCAGAGCGCTTAGCCGCTTCGTCTCCTTCTGTGCCGATTTTGATGATTGGCAGCTTCATCATCGTATCAAGAAGCTTTAACTTTTCCTGGGGATCGCTGGACTGACGGAATAATTGAAAGATGTTGTCGCAGAGAGCTTGCCGCACGACATACAGCACACCTTCCAAGTTTTCCGCGTCATCATCTGAATACTCTACATCCAGTACCTCCATCGCAACATCACGTGCTTTTCTCAGATCGTCCACGGCAATCTTGTAGAAGAGAGCAAGGTCGCCCTTGGCCTGGGCGCATTTGCTAGACGTGCGACCTACAGTCTTGAGGTACGCTTCATAGAGGCCAACCGTAATTGAGTGACCCCGTTCGCCATGTCGCTTCGCACACATGTGTAGTGCCCGACTGGCAGAGGCGTCTTGACTATAGTCAACTTCCATGACAAAAGTGATCCACTTCAGGCGCTCGGTCGGCGTCCAGGACTCAATAATGTCAAAGTATCTTGCTGGATTGACGGCGTCCTCTGCCCATACGTTTGCATTGATGTCAAACTGCTCAATGTTGACCATGGCGTTGAGTAATACAGGTAGAAGAGTATCAACATCTGGTCGCACAGCGCGTGACTCGTTGTAAGCAGCCAGAGCGTCGTCGATGCGTTGCAGGCATCGAAGCATGGCGGCTTTGCCGATCAAGATGCCTTCTACCACAATGACCCACGTCTCGTCATGTTGCCACCCTTCCGGTAATAGTGTCATGGCAGATGTGATGTGCTGTAGGGCTTCTTCTAATTTTGCTCTGCCAGGCAGCGGCAATTTCGCATGATTGCCCGTGCCTGACTGCCCAATAGAGACTGCTTGTGCATCTACGTAGGCTCTTGACGCAGTCTCACTCGGCTGCGGTGACTCTTTGCAAGTCTCGTTGGCAGTCTCGGGGTCTTCATCTACTGCATTAGTAGCTCCTCCGTTCTCCGCAGCTTGCGCAGCTGCAAAATTCATTCCGTAGCCCGCCATATAAAGATTGAAGCTTTGGATCCAGTGGGTTCGGAAGCGATTTCTAGGGCTTGGGTCCTCAAGCTCCAAAGCTTTACGTGCGTATTTCTCCGACAGGTCGTACTGCTGACGTCGCTGCAATACGTGAGCGATGGCACGGAAAGCATCGACACTTTTGCTGTCAACATCTGGGAAGTGCTCTAGCACTCTGACAATGTCAAGCTTCTCATCGGCCCCAACCGTGAAAACGCCGGCAGTGATTAAAGCTGATCGGGTGTAGAGGAAGGTATTCTCTACTAGGCGTCTGCTGAGCGGGTCAAATTGATTGCTGCTTTATGGTCAGCCGGAATCTTGCAAAGTGATACGGCGGCTGGGGGGTTCCTCAACTGCTGATCAGTACAATGTTATTTCGACTTTACTGTTATGACCTTGTTGGTCCATGTTAACATCGCCTTAACATGGGCCAACATGGTCATAATATTTAGTCTGAGGTACCATTGTATTGATCGCCAGTTGAGGAACCCCCCAGCTGCCGTAATGTAGTCGTCTATTGACATACCTGACGTGACCTCGTGCGAGGGGCAAGAGTGCTTTCTGAGGCGTGTCGGACAAGTCTTTGGCCCAGTCCTTCAGCGTCGAGGGGAGGTCGCCAATACCCTTCGATAGCTGCAAGAAGGCCTTGAACTTTGCCAGGAAACACGTTTGCTTCTCTAGGTCATCATAATACAAAGCCTTGTATGTCTCAAACGATGCAGCTACATTATTCTCGTTGTTGAAAATTGTTAACAGCCCTCCAAGGACTTTGGATACGTGCTCGGCCGCAACATCAATTTTGACAAAGTGGTGAGCCCAGTAGTGTGCTGCATAAGCGTGCAAGCACGGCTTTTCCACCACCTCTACGGGAGCTTCGTCGCACAATAGTCGAACGAGAAGTTCGAATATTAGTAAGTGGCTGTGTTCGGCCGACGTGCGTAGTCCGTCATCTTCCACATTCACGGCGCGAAAATAATCGCGCATTGACCGTTCTTGCAGTGCAATCCGTGTCTTTCCCCTTTCGCTCAGAAGTTCAGCATCGTGGTCGCCACTGCCGCCATCGCTCTCATCGGCCTGATAATCAGCGACGTGATCGCTATCGTCAGCCTCGTCCTCATCTCGACCAAGATCCAGCAAGCGAGCAGAGCGGCCAATGACCTCGTCTTCAATATCAAACGTGCCGTCAGGATCGGTCAGTTTGACAAGGTCAGTTGCTTCATCCAAAGACAAGGGCCGCTCACTGTAGGCCAGCACTGCAAATAGAGTCTTGAGCGTCAGATACTGCGCATGGGTTCGACCTCGCTGGCATTCCTCCAATAGAAGCTTGTAGAGTTCTTCCAAACTGTACGGCAAGTTCTTTTCGAGTTCTTTCAGAACGGCTCCTTCTCGCCCAATGGCACTCAATCTTCGAAGCATGTGCTCAACGTAGAGCATGCTATCAGCCCTCTCGCCTAGTTTTTGTGCTATTCTTCGTTTGGTTTGTCGATGGAATTTTCGAAGTCTCGGTAAAGACCGGGTTCGGGCAGCAACAAGGAGTTGCATGTCTGCTGAGATGCGTTCCTTGGACAAACGTATCACCCTCGGAAGGTCCTCTGCGAATAAAGCTTCAAGAGAGGGTCGCCCCGTGAACAAGACACGAATGTTGAGGTTTGCGCTAGGGAGCTGCCGGATCAGTGTGACAATGGCTTCTTGATCTGCCGGACGCGCCTCGTCAACTCCATCCAGAATGAAATAGAGATGAGCCTGCGAGTTGGACGGGAACCGTGATGCAAAGAATTGGGACCACGGGTCGTCATCAGCGTTTTCCTTTGCAATCTCTGCCGCAACGACTTCGAGGTAGGTCGGGTTGGAATCGGCAATTTGTAACACAGCGCAGCGAAGTGCATTGCGGAGCGATCTTAATGCATCTTGATCTTCTCGGAAGAAGAAACTTGCGATAGACACGTGTTCTTCATGCCGATGCTCGAGGTTTGAGGCGATTAGGTGCGCAAGAAATGACTTGCCGGTTCCAGCACCGCCAGCGAGCCAAACAGCTGGTATTTCTCCATCTGTCCAAGACTTGTATGTGTCGTCTTCGAAGATCCACTTGTTGGTGCCTTCAACAAAGGACTCGGCAATTTCTTTGCGCTGAGCCCTGATAATATTGCGCGCTTCTGCACCGTCAGAGAAATGGCGCTTGACTTGAGCATTTCTGTATCTCCTGCTCTCGGTTGCGCTTGCACCCTTTCCGGATTTCTCTGGTTTGCTGTCGGCCTGTTTTTCTGAGTTCGATTGTTTCAACTCTCGATTCTGGTTTTACGATCCACATTAGTTGAGACCAAATATCAGCCAAGTAATCGACTTTGGCACGCACCATCATCTCCTTTAAATCAGCACGAAGCTGCTGGGTTTGGGCTTCCATTCGAGCTACTCCTTCAAAGCCAGAAGTCATTGCACGCCGAAGACCGCCAAGTTCGAGAAGGGATTCTTCTTGTCCCTCTCTCAACGTGCTTATATCGCGGTGCGTGTCGACGGTGATGGACTTGATCTCTTGCTGTGAGACGAGGATGTTATCTGTCTTGCCTTCGATGCGTGTGGTAACCTCCTGAACATCAACGAGAACTGACAATGTTGCAAGCCCCACTGCTTGATGAAGCTTTACAATGGCATCGTCCATTGTACTGTATGCTCCAGCCAACTTTGGATCCCCTGCACCGTCGACAAGGTTCTTCGCCCATTTCTTGAACCGGCCCTTTGACTTGTAGTCCGCGGCGATGCCAGCAATGGTCAACATGGCACTGAACACCTTTCGAATGCAACGTTCGAACGGCCCTAACTTGGGGGATTTGTTCTCGACCATGGATATTTGATCAAAGAATGAGCCCATTTGGTTGTAGAATCCGCTCACTCGGTCGTAGTCGGCTTTGACATCCTTAAAGGTCTGGAATACCACGGTAAATGCCGTCATTAACGCCGTTGCGGGCAATGCAGGTGGAAAGGCACCAGCGGCGTCAGCGGCCATTTTTGCACCAGTCACGACTTTTTGGATCGAGTTGAGATTGTTTCCGAGAAGCGACCTCACATGGTCCACCTTGCCTTTGTCATGTCGCCAGGCGCTGAACTTTTCTGACTGCTGCCTTGCACTGTCCATTGCCTCGTCCATAGACTTAAAGTGCCACTGGGTAAGATCCAGCTTTGTCGAACCCTTGAAATCAGCAATGGCCTCTTCCCAGAGATTGGCCAAGTCCGAGCCATCCTCTTCAGGAGGCTGAGTAGTCATCTTGGGAAGCGAAAAAAAAAATGCTGGGGGTTGCCTGGACACTTTTTTCCTAGAATAGTGTTTTTTCCACGAGACAGGACGAGTCGAGAAGCTTCACCTCAAGGCCACGCAGTG
Organism: Trypethelium eluteriae; assembly: GCA_021030925.1. NCBI lineage: Eukaryota > Fungi > Ascomycota > Dothideomycetes > Trypetheliales > Trypetheliaceae > Trypethelium > Trypethelium eluteriae. Next base: position 34,505 of record JAGFMJ010000274.1, read on the forward strand.
GTCTTCAAGGGCTTAGCGGTAGTTGTGAAGGACGACTCTACGCATGCAGTCGCTTGGAGGGGCAAAAAGACTCGACTTGGCTTATAACACTTGTTGACAGGGCGCTAAGCTATATATATTAGCGGCTCAGTCTCCATCACAATAGATGCTGAGCTCGCACTAATTAGTGTACTGGGACATGCCGCAAGAAGTCAAACCAACAAGAGGCCGAAGCTCGCGCGGCTGAATGAGCTGAATGATTAAAGGGTAGCCAGGTTGATTGCCTGTCGCTGCAAGCGGGACCAGACCTAGTGTCACCGGTGCAGCTATGGGGGGGTACCCTAAGCTGATCGTCAGGCCTTCTAGAGTACCGGAGATTGACTGTACGTTCTTCTCCTTAACTTTGTCCTGTGAATTGCGCATTTTCGGATCGTGCTCGAAGGTGTAGAGCCTTTTGATCAGAACTTGGAGAATATCCAGCGTTCCAAAGGTATGCACACTTGAATGACCATTCGAAAGATCGAGGTTCTGGGACGGGTTGCTTTTCGAGAATGGAGGCGCCTGGAAAGTCGCGATAGTCCTGACGTGTCTCTACCTAACCTATTACGGCTAGAAAGAAGTGCCCGAGATTGGCCACCAGCCACCACCACCAGAAAGTGGAATCGAAGCAAATTCAATACATACATACATTTATTTATTTATTTATCGGGACCTACGCGGAATTCGCAGAGCTTCAGGCCAAATGAGCTATTAAGAATTAATTAGACCCTATATTTGAATATGGCGAAAGCAAATTACAGCTTCAGGAGATGCTGATTTGGTCGTGATGGCTCGCGTCCAATTTCGGCCACTTCTAATAATAAAGCAGCGGCCAATTAGGCCAAAATTAGTAGCCGATTCACCGGAACATCCACTTTCCCCTGCCAGCCCTCTTGTAATTACGTGAGATTCTTAGTCACTTGACAAGTTCTCAGCTACATATACCAGGTAGTTACTACCGCAGGTGGTGCAAGAGACTAGATGAAGAGAGGTGCAGAGAGTAGATACGGTCGCCTAGTACAAACATGGCAACCGCTTTCACCGATCCAGTAAAGTTCCCAAAACCCTAGAAGCTGCTTCCTTCAACACCATGCATCTACTGAATGACTCGCCCTAACGTTTCTCCGCCGCAACCCTAATAGTATTCTCTCATCTTCCTATAACGACAGGAATAGCACATCTCACTTTGCCTCTACTCTCAAGCATACCCACTATTTGCGCAGGGAAGCCATGACTGAAACAAGCCTCAAATCCATGCCGAAGGGACAGTGTCTTCGTAAAGAAATTCTCGAATGCTCACTCGAGAACTTTCGCAAATCACAACCGAACGATTACGATAAGGTGGTTGTTGGAGCAGCTATATTTGAAAGTTCCTCAGATTCAAACCTTCTGCCGACTCCAAGGCTTCTTCTACTGAAGCGAGCTGCCCATGAGAAACAATTTCCCAATGTTTTCGAGCTCCCAGGCGGACATGTTGAGCCACAAGATCCAAGTATTCAGCATGCCATTGTGCGGGAGGTACAAGAGGAAACAGGCCTGGATGTCACGGATATCATCACCGAGCTAGAGCAAATGTTCTACACCACGGAGGCAAAAGGTTCCAGTGCTATTAGCCGAGAGGGTTCGATCTCAAAGAGCACTATTCAGTTGAACTATGTTGTTTCTGTCTCCGGATATAACGTCAAACTCAACCCAGATGAACATTCAGATCACTCATGGGCCACAAAGCAAGATGCGGCCGAGCTACCTATATCGAGCAAGATGAGGATTGTGGTACACGAAGCATTCAGGTGGGCTGCTGACCATACTCAGCCAGGCTCGAATGAAGATGAAAAAGGGCCTTGAACGAGAATTTCCTACATTTTATTGTCAAGACGTCGGATTTTAAAGAGGCTTCTGACGTCAATGCTGGGACTCTGATAGGATTGATCACTATAGCTATATATCTAACATGAAGTCCCCATATTACATTTTTCTCTTAGCAACATCGCACATGATGTCGAGATAATGATCAACAATTACCTGATCGCTATGTTGAGCCCAGACAGGTAATTTGATAGCTTGATCGTAAAACGCTTGAGCAGATGGGAAATCCGTATTCCTCCCAAGCCGTTGAACCGTTTTGCTCTGGATACAGGTATGGAAATATCTTCTGCGGAGATATATATAACGGTTCTCGGTGGAGAAGTCCGCGTTGATGCAGCTCATCCACGTATGATTCCCGGGTCAGATTTTGCGGGGCCTTTGATTTATCAAAGCGAAGCACGAGTGCATACCACGCTGGCTCTATGTGAGCCTTTCCAATAGCAACTATGTCAGGTGCTTTTAGGAAGGGGATTTTGGAAAGCCTTGTTGACATCTGCAAAGCGTACAGTGTCTTGAATTGATGAATGATTTCTATACTCTGTAGTTGTTTCATAGCAATAGCAACAGCAAGAGGATGTGCTCGGTTCTTTAGGCCAGCACCGGTCAAAGAGAAAGAACTAAGAGAGTGGTCCATGGGAATTTCCAGCTTACACCGTTTATTGTAGTGGCCCCATAAGAGCTGCCGGTAGTAGAGCTCTGGATTTCTTGTAAGTGTGATGCCGCCCTCACCTCCGCTGATAATCTTCTGTCCTTGAAATGACCACGCAGCGGCGTCTCCAAACGTTCCGACACACTGTCCATCTATCTTGGCACCATGGGCATGAGAATAGTCCTCGAATAGTAGAACGTTAGGATAGTCCTGGAGAACGTGGCGGATTTCCAGCATATTGCATGGAGTACCCCACATATTTGTTACGACAACTGCCTTCGTACGTGTTGTGGGTGCACTCAAGATAGCGTCCGGAGAGATATTGCCGTCGTCAGAGGCGTCACAAAATATCGGAACAACTCCGAAATGTATAGCTGGAGAGCTCGTGGCATGAAAATTATACACAGGGAAAATAACCTAAAACTTGTTAGTGGCCGAATAGAGATCGAAGTAGAGGTGTTTACAGACCTCGTCACCGGGGCAAAACTGCGCTGCGAAGTAAAGAGCTTGGAGTGCGTTTGTTCCCGAATTGTGTAGCAGAGTAAATGAGTTTTCGAGTCCATGATACGTTCTCCAGGCGCTCTCGAACTCACCGAAAATTCCGCCATTGTCATATATAGAAACAGTTTCCTTCAATTGTTTCGTGACAGCGTTGACAGTTTCGTCATTACTTGGTGGCCGATCGTATCTGCAATGAGACACCGGCCGGGGAGCATTTGTGTCGATAGCCGTCCTTGCTGTAGCATAGATTGCTTCAATCGTATGCATAGTTATTGTATCTCGATCCGCACTGATTTGGTTTGATCCTGCTGCGGATGATTCTGTAATCATCGAATGAAACGCCGACATCATTTGTTCGAATGCTGACGGACTCATTACTGCTATGATTAGTATTTACACGACTTAGCAATAGAGCAATACCATGAATCTTACCAGCATCTCTCGACTCGGTTCTTTGCATGACACGAAGCTCTACGAAGTCTCCGTGTGTGACAATCGAACCGAATTCTCCATGGATGGCAATTCGAGACATCGCCTTTGAGCCTAGTCGCGTGATAGATATACTACATGGTATGGTATCTTTGGCAGCTAGCTCCTTATTGTGAATATGCAGGATCGCTCGTGCGGTGTCTTCACAATCGTACGGTTGTGAAGGATGGGATCGGAGGACCTCGGCAACCTTGATTTCGGGGATAGACTTACTGTCCAAGAGGCAGATTATTTGGTCAACTAGATGCCAGCCTAGATCAAGGAGGACTCCGCCACCGGAGAGGACCTTACTCGATCTCCAACCCGCACAAAGATCGGGAACTGAGATAGTTCGGACTCCCTCCACGAAATAGATTTTCCCAATAGAATGGAGCTAGTCTTTCGTCTGCCGAAAATAATCACTATAGCGAAGTTGACTTGCTGTGCATAAAACTGTACCATTAGAGTTTGCGAGTTCTTGAAGCGACCTTAACTCTGTTGCAGTCATGGCTGCCGGTTTTTCTCTCAGCACGTGGATCCTTGACTCCAGTAATTGCCGGACCGTACTCTCGCATTGGTAGTGTGGAATAGCAACGTAAGCGCAGTCAATTGACTCTGACGAAATCATAGACGACACGTCTGCATAGAATGGGATCTCAGACAGGGTGGGGATCGTGGTTCTTAGTGTCTCCCTCTGAGACCTAGAAGAGTCACAGACTGACACAAACTGCCAAAAGGGATTATCTTGAAGTAAGAATGGTATGGCATGACGTTAGCTTCGCTGGCCTAGGCCAATGAGAGCAATTCGAAGCACCATTTCTTGGACTTCAAATTCATGAAATTGCCTACACTTCGCGTTTGCCTTCACTGGTTTTAAGAGTTCCTCCAGATTGCTGCCTAGATATTGCATCTAGTAGAGCCGTAGCATATGAACGAGTGGCGGCTCTGCTCGTCATATCGACCATGAGCCAAGTTTCACTCATAGTTCTACCTGCACTTGACGCTTTGCGCCACAGTAAGGTGACATACAAGGTCATAAGGGTCAATTGAGCAAGCGCACGGCTTTCATAGAGTATGTTACCCATGACATTGCGTGTCATGCTTGCCAACAATGAAAAGGAATGTTGATTGCTAGGGACTTAGGATACCTTACCTAGGTACCTACCTAATACACCTCAGCTCAAGGGATAGATCTGCGGATCGCCTAACTACTCTTTGCTCTATCCTTTCGTTTATGACCCTGTTAGTCTGCGAGTTTCCCATTCCAGGCTCTGGATATCGGGTTGTAACGTTGCTCTGATGAATTTTGGCCGATAGGTCAAGCATTGAGGTGATTCTGAGGCTGTCCGACACAGTCACGTGCATTCGATCTGGCAACGTCCTGCGTTTTGACACAAAGGAACCGAAGGGAATAGAGTGCTCCGTAAGCCTCTCGGTTTCCTGCTTGAACAGCATTCTATTACTGTCTAGTTCGAGAGCGCACTGATCCAAGTCATAGACATCAAGCTGGAAAATCCAACAAGCATGGTGATTGGCTGGTAGCCCCTTGTCTAGATTCACCAAATTGAGTTTTGGTCTGGCACCCTGGGTTCAATTATCTGAGAGGTGTGGCCCCGAGCTAATCGCGTTCCTAACCAATATTACTCCGTAGGACTCGAAAAGCGAGGAAAAGGCTATCAGTCATTTCTCAATCATTCTGGCACTCCCTCCATGGCCACTCTCAAAGTGCTCTCTCGTCCCTTCCATAACCAGCCCTTTCATACCCGAATCATCGCCAAACTCACAATTCCCTCTCAGAAACGCACCATGTCCTCCTCCAAACCTCCCAGTCCCTTCAACTCCTACCTCATCACCCCCAGCGAACTCCACACCGCGCTCCAATCCACCTCTCCCACCTCCACCCCACGCCTCGTCCACCTCTGCGGCACCTGGTTCCTCCCAAACGACCCACAAAAGCGCACCGGCCGCTCCACCTACCTCGACCGCCGCCTCCCCAGCGCCCGCTTCTTCGACCTCGACGCCATCTCCGACACCTCCTCTCCCTACCCCCACATGCTGCCGTCGCGCGCACACTTCGCGTCGTCGATGTCGCGTCTGGGCCTCCGCAACGACGACACGTTGGTGGTGTACGACTCCGCCGAGCTCGGCATCTTCAGCGCGCCCCGGGTTGCGTGGCAAATCCGTGTGCTGGGCCATCGCGGCGCGGTGCATGTGTTGGATAATTTTCGGGTCTGGGTGGATGAGGGGAGGCCGACGGAGGGGCCGGGCGAGCCGGAGAGGTGGGAGGAGAGCGTGTATGAGGTGCCGGGGGAGGCGGAGGTGCAGACGGGGAGGGTGGTGGGATTTGAGG
>JAGFMJ010000275.1:0-40296 GCA_021030925.1 Trypethelium eluteriae
GGCCTGGATCGGGGAGGGCCCGAAGAGGAAGGGGAGTTTGGGGATGAGGCGGAGGGCGTTGAGGTAGGGCGGTTCGGGGTCGGCCATGCTTGGTGGGAGTGGTGCCGTTGGTGGTTGAGAGAGAGTCCAGGAAGTTGCTGGGAGGTTGTTGGGAATTGGAGTACTTAAGAAAAAGGCGGGGAATGGAGTTGTCGAGGGTGGACCACGAGTTTAATAATGTCAAGCATACCTTATGATGTTGGCTATGTGGTGATGCACCGGGATACGAGTGTTTACTTAGCTAATGAGTCTGCAGGACATCTAATGAGTCCATGTATAAAGTGATGAATGGAAATCACAGTAATCAGACCAGATTAATTAGTACACTTTATCCGAGATCATAGTGGAACTGGAGTTGATGCTGTGGACTGGAAGAAAAGGCACGTAAATCCTTTTAGCCGATCAGTCGTATGCATGTATGATGTCAGGTGAATCAACGCGAGTTACACGCCTGACGTTCAAAAAAGTTTGGTCTCATCCAACTACGGTACTCGGCAAAACCTCGCTAGTTCATCGCAAATCGACATCCTCTTCCATAAGCTACTAGCGTATGTACTCCCTCTTGTAGCGATTCGCACTTCGTAAACTCTTGTGGGACATCATTTGCTGGTCATATTCGGTTGTGTGGTAGGCTGGACTAAGCCAGGATGCAAGAATCCTAGGGCTCGGCCGGGGCTAGCTCACCTTGGGTACCTACCTAGTCAGTCGCTGCTTGACGAGGAAATCTGTGGAAAATGTGGAGAAAATCCTGCTGTTTTGATTTGTCGAGGTCCTTATGGGCATCCCTTGGTCAGTCTTCATATCGGACGCAGGGCACCTAGGAGGTCTCTCCCACTTCAAAGGTCTACTACCACCCTACATTAACCATGAAGCCAAGTATAAATTTCTTCGCGTAATCATTCTAACCACGGAGAGAACAATAGCGTGTTGTGTTCTTCGCCACGCCGCAGGAACAATCTTCTCATGACTTAATCAGACCTGATTGTGCCAACATTTGGGGCAACAAAATCTGAATCTTGAGGCCGTTACTTTACGGGCTTCGAGGATACAGTCTGATCTGTGGAACGATCAACTGCTTCGAAGAAAGTCATTCATTCCGTCATGAGTGTATGCGAATGGGAAGGCGGTTTTCAATGATGGCTTGTTCTTTTTCGAAAAGAGTTGTAGGAAGACGCAGGTCCGTTGGTGGTTATAATGGAGAAGCGAAGCCCTCCAAACATCGGGTAATTTTTCATGAAACGGATATTACAGTTCTGCCCGTCGGCCCATAGTTGAAGCTTTGAGGGCGCTTTTCAACATGTGGAGCTGTAATCGTCCTCAAACGGATCATCTGAATAGACGTGCCTATTGTATCGCACGCTAGCTGCCAGATGCAGTTTGGTGAGTGTCTTTTTTTTTTTTTTTTTTTGCTTTGTTTTTGAAAAGATTTAGGCTTTGCCGCACTGTTTAGTGCCTTACTCTAATGACTGCCGGGCCCCGTCGGCCCGTCACCCTAATGCACGCGACTCAAGATATTCCTCTACCGTTGCTGTATCTGCACCGAGCCGAGCACATACACCGCCAATAGCTTTTTCTACGGTATTTATGCGGTCTAGATTTCTTTCATTGATCTGTCTCTATATTCACAAAATCTCACCAGATGTTGCAAACGAAAAGTACTTCCCAAAACCTACATAAAATTTCCAAGCGCTCCTATAGATGCCAGGCGGACTCACTGAGGGCGCATCTAGCCCAAGAAGTACCAAACGCAAAACACCACCAACGGAGCCAACTCCGAATGGAGCTCGTGTTGTGCGCGCACGGCTCTTCCCCGCCTCTCCGGATCCGAATCTGACAGTCAACCACGATGAACAACAGCTCGCGTATAAATTTAAGGTTCTTCTTCATTTACCGTTCGAGCTAGTTATCTTTAAACAGACTCTGCAGGATATCGTAAATCTCTCAACAGGCCAAAAAGATCTAGACGCGACGGTTGCACAAGACATTCTCGTACGACTCGGGAGCCATGGTGTGGAGCATGGGAAAATTGCAACCGCCCAAAGGCTTTTACAGGTGAGCGTAGATGAGGTGACACTCAAGCAAATTGGAAGCCGGACTCCGACGGCGCAAGACCTCAGGGCTGGAATCATCGCCATGATCGACGCATTTATCTCTTCGCAAGGGAATTCCGCTCACGTTGGTCGAGAAGAACTTCTCATGAGTCTGGTGTCTAAGGACTCCGGCCAACACCAAAAGTCCATCGCATTGCCCAAGGACCCCCAGGAGACCTATCAGAGGACGGCCTTTGGTCACAAAACTCAAGTTCCCGGGAACTCGTCCCAACATGTCCCTCTTCTGGCTTTCGGGTGTCAGGAGAATAGTTCGCCAGCCGATAGTTCTTCGAAAAATGAGATAGTCTTACCGTCGATACCATTGGTTAATCCAGACTCAAAGCGTAAAGAGGTAGCATCCGTCAAGGAACAGCCGCTAGACGGTTCTGCAAAGAATGCGTTGACAGCAGCATCGACAGAGACGGCGGACGTCTTGTCAGCTGCATCCGAACTGGGAGTAAGACCACCTTCATTTTCAATCCACGCGACCTCGAGTCAAAGTCAGCGAAAACTTGTCAAGACCAGCGCAACATCTCCGTTCGTGACCAGGTTCAGAACGACAAGTAAGAGAAAAAAGAGTGACGAAAGACAGGACTCCAATCAGGGTAAGCAGGTGACGCCCATGCTTAAGAAAGAACCTGGGGATTTTATCGCGAATGAAGTTTTCAAACAGCCTCTTGCGGAAGGACCAGAAAAGGCAGAGAATGGCAAAGACCGGCATTCCAAAGGAAGCATTTCTACTCCTCATCTCGCTCCGTCCGTTTTAAAGTAGATTGAAAATACCCCACGAATGATGCTCAAGGCTGAAACAGAGAATGGTGAAGCTTTGGCAAGACCAAATTCTTTAAATCACAAGGACCCCTTCACATTTCCAGGCGGGTCGCCAGCAGATTCTTTGCCTGGTGATCACGAAGAAGCCAGTACTATCCGAGTTGAAGACGCCGCTCCGGCATGGCATCGTTTAGTATCAAGGGAGATGACATGTTTATTTTGGTAATTCATAAAACGGGGTGTAGCCAATTTCAAGTACTCATACTAACTTCAATCCAAGGTACAGGGACGGGTTTTGTAAGCGGAGAGATGAAGATTGCATGTACGCACATCACCTTTGCGAATATGCCGCCAGTCCATATGGACCACCGATCCGGTTATCGGAATCGACACTGAAATCGAAAACGGAAACAAGCTCGTCCCACTCATCCGAAGAAAAGTCTTTGGCTAGATCGCCTCCAGTGACTAATACTATTAGCCAAACACCAATTGTAGATACGCTTTGGCATCGAGAGCGTTCAGTTTCGAAGATCGACGTAAGGTTGTGCGTACGATAGTCGCGAATGTGGGCCGTCGGGCTTCTCCCCGTGAATTTGTTGCTTTCGTACCAGACACAAGTCTGGCTGGTCTTTTCGGCGATCAAAGAGTCAATAACATCTATTTGCATAAGGCACTCGAGGACAAACTACGACCTTTCGTCCTTGCTAATAAGGAGAAATTCCGCGATATCCCTCTGGAGCGTACATGTACTGATTCTGTGGAGAGAGAGGGGCGCCATAGGACTGCCGACTACTATCGACCTGGGAGATAGGTGGGCGGAATGGACCATCGCCTGTTACCTTCTTATATAGCACGGAAGTAAGTCATTGAGAACGTGTCACCTGAGAGAAAACCGTCAAAGCCATGATAGGCATGGATCTGAGCCGAACTTGCCTTGCGAGTTCATGCTGATGGAAGGGAAGCTGGACTTAGAGTCAAGGCCGAGAAATGCTTATGAAATTCGTGCACCACATAAGAAAAGGAGGCAGGGCAAAAAGCAGAAAAGAAGAAGAATGAAAGGTTCAGACGGTCACAGCATACTTCGTACAAAATTTCGGCACTGGAAGGGTAGAGGAAGGTGAAATCGATAGGAAGGCGGAAACGAGGGGACTGGCGAGCAGGTCAACATGGTACAAATTAGAGAGTAGCATGGTTCCGCTGCATAGAGTACTTAATCTACAGACTTGTCCAAATTGAAGCAGATCTGCAGTAGTAGTTCTGGGCCTCGATGACATTGACAGCAGGCCGATACTTGGGTTGAGAGGCCTCCTGGCTCACGCGTCGCAGGAGTAAGCCCATCTTACAGATGTCCATCTTACAGATGGTTCGTCGTGTCCGCGAATCGCTCTTCTTGCGTGTGCACGGAGTGATGCTAGTCTCAATCTTGCCGATAATCGTATCTAAGTCTCAGGTAGAGTTCAATGGATTCAGCATTGAGGGTTCCTTGGACATGCGGATCTTGCAAGATCAGCTATCGGCGACGTATGAGCATGGGTGCATGTTCGATCTCGTTGAATAGATAGGACAGGCAGCTTTTTCGGGCCGGTCATGATTGCCGTCATACACACCAGAAGGTGCAAAGTCTTCTGCAAGGAACGACTGCACGAAGACGTGGGCTAATTCTAGCCGCGAACTACTTTAGAACCTGGGAGACTAGTGGCTGGAGTTGATTTGGTCTGATCGTGGGGTACCCTGTCGTTGCAGCTCACTCGACGCCCATTGGGTGGTGGTGGTTTATTGTAAGCGCCGAAATTTCGAAGACTGACCTTTTGGGCGACCTCGTCCCCGGCCACGGCCCTGGGCGCTTCCAACACTGCAGACAAATCCAATAGTTCACTGACCTGCATATGGCTTGCTATGCGCGCTTCGACCTATCCAAGCTGGGCGCGTCGCCCAGGACGCACGCCAGGGGTAGCTTTGTCGTCCTCCAGCCAACCATCGGCATACGCTGCAATGCACCATGCGGGAGGCATTATCGTACGCGCTGGCATTCGCTCATTGAACAACGGTGAAAGCTTTCCAATGGACTCGCTAACGAAGTCAAAAACTACGAGGAATAGCGGCCGTTGGAAGCCGACCCCATATATCAAGTTGGCAGCCTCGATGCAGCCTTTCTAAGCTGGAGGGTCTGGTCTGTGGTCTTCAGCTTTTTACTGTCCTGTCTCTTGTTGTTCCTTTCCTTTGTGCGGCCCCAACCTTCGTTGATCGAGGTTCTGTTTCTATATCCGTACCAGGCTGTTGACCAGCTTGGCATCGCTTCAATATACATAACACTTTCCCAAATTGATACCCCAGAAAACATTCCGTTACCGTCATCATGGCGTTCCGGACAATGTCCGGAAATATCCATAAGCCAACTCTGCAGGACCAGAGAAACACAATTAATACAGTAATCGACGACTCGCCGCAAGACTACCGCTTCAGCTTCAACCCAAAGCACAGCAATGTCACCACCACCGTCACGCTCGGCTCTCCAATGCACGACGACTTTCCCACTCCTCGAGGGCCCAACGACATCACTGCTGAGTCACCAAGCTCGGTAGGGTCTTCAACATGCACATCGGACTCTGAGTGGGCTCGTAGTCGAAGATCGCCAGACTTTGACGAACTGTACGACGTCTCTGATGATGATGACATGGAAGTCCCACTCAAGATTTCCAATTCCGTTAAGAGCACCTTACAGAAGAAGATCAGGATACCATCCATCACGATACCTTCACCAACGACCTGGCCTACTATCGAGAAGCTGCAAAAGGCCATGAAGTCTCCAGTCACACTCTCGCCACCCCCAAAGCTCGACATCCCGGCTGCTGCTCTTGCAAAGCTAGACACAAGAGGTCTACAGGTACCGACAAGAACCTCGACGCCTTCTCTTGATGAGAGCCAAACAGGTGACGAGATGTCTTCTTCAGCATGCCCTTCAACGCCAGACCTATCGGCTTCATCTGATAGCGGCAATGAATGGGATGCCCCAGTTCAATTGCACCCAGAAGCCATGGAAACCCTTCACCAAATTTCACCAGACCTGAACCAAAGTGAACAAGCCGAACAGCCGTTGGAGGTTCATCCTACGCCTTTTCAAGAAATGCAGCAAGTCCCCGAAGAGCAACGGCGCCACAGTGTCAATGTCATAGTCACTCCAACTGAGTCTGCGGAAAGGGCTGACGACCCGATCTCAGCCTTGAGCGTTCCATCACCGGGGGGCTTCTTCTCCTCATTAGATGCCACAGCACGTCACACCTGGTGCATTCGAGAGAAGACTCCTACAACAGGCACAGCCGAGTCATTCTATGGAGTTCCATGGCGAACGAGCTCTGACGAGACTGTTCGACAAGTCATTACGGTGGCCTCAACTCACAGTCCAACCGAAGGGCCACCCACCGCTCGTCGTATACCCCTTTCGACCGAAGAGGTAGACGAAATCTCTGAGATACGGGCTACAGAGATTGCTTACGAGTACAATGAGAACTACGAAAGTGAACTCGCGCAGCAAGCTTCGACCAACTTTGACAGGACCAGTCTCTGGCTCGCAGCACAGTCCTCCTATTTATCGGCGCTTCGTGATACGAACCCGGCCAATGACAAAGGTCTCGGCTCACCAATGGTACCTTTGGCGGAGCCAAGAGATGGAAGCCCAGTTTCGCCACCATCACGCAAGAAATCCGTGCGATTCATTGACGGCGTGCCTAAGACTTCCTCTCAACCTCGAGACAAATCGGAGAAGGCGCCTTGTGACCCTACCTTCTACCAAGGCTTCCAGCACTTACGAATGAAAGCATCTTCGCGCGACGCCTTACACCATGGTCAGCATCGTGCTGAAGCTCTCCATCTTAAGCGTCAATGCCTCACACAAGCGTACCGCAACCAGCTCCTTGGCAAGTACGAGCTCAATGATCCTCTCCGACCTACACCCAACCGACCCATCTCATCCTTCCTCCCCAACCCCTCCGACCCAGATGAAGAGAAAGCCATGATTGCCGCCGCCGAAAAAGAACGTCAAGCCCTCGAGCAACTGCACCCCTCATCCTGGAACCTTGAAGCGATGCGCATCCTCAACGGCGGCCGCCTCCTCAACAGCCCCGCCGCCTCCGCCCTCTCCCACCCCGACGCGCGCGTGCTCGACCTCGGCGGCGACGTCGCCTGCGACTGGGGCTGGGCGATCGCCCTCACCCACCCCCACGCCACCATCACCAGCGCGACCACCCTCTCCGACCTCGGGTCCTCGCGCCACCTCCGCGGCCCCCGCAACCACCGCCGCCTCACCGTGCCGAACCTCTGGACCCTCCCCTTCCCCTCCAACCACTTCGACCTCATCTCCGCCCGCTCGCTGCACGCCCTCCTCCGCACCTCGCACGCCTCCCCAGGCAGCCCTAACAGCCCTACGACACCGCGCGTCTGCATCTCCGGCGACGAGTACGACCTCTGTCTCCGCGAGTGCCTGCGCGTGCTCAAGCCAGGCGGCTACCTCGAGTTCTCAGTGCTCGACGCCGAGCTCCTGCGTCCGTCGCCGCTGGGGGCCGCGCTGGGCGTCGAGTTCGCGTTTAGCCTCAAGACGCGGGGGTACGACCCCACTGCGTCCCGCTGCTTCATTCGACGCTTAGCCCGCGCGGGGTTTGCGGATGTGAAGAGGGCGTGGATGGTGCTCCCCATGGCGGATGTGGCGCCGAGATGGACCGATCGCGGGAAGAAGACTCAGCAGCAGCAGGGGCAGCAGCAGGTGGTGGATCAGCGACCGAGGGCGTGGCGAAGTCGGAGCGATGGCACGATTGGTGTTGGGGCGGCGCAGTCCCGGGTTGGTAGGGGCGCGTCGGTGGTATCGACACCGCAGATGACGCTGCCTCCCACGCCGACAGAGCAGCAGCAGCGTCCCCGCACGATGCGCAGTGGGAGCGATGGTGGGCTGGCGAGCGTGCTCAGCGCGTACGGCGTCCCGTCTGAGCGACCGAGCCTCGTTGCGCAGCGCAAGGGTAGTGATTCCACGGTGGGGACGTCGCGCTCGTTGTCGACGATCTTGGAGATTGCGTCGGTGGTGGAGGATGAGGAGGACGAGGAGGATGAGGATGAGGAAGGGTGGGGCTCGACGAGCGCTGCGGCGGGCGTGACGGGGATTGTTGGCGCGTGGGCGTGGGAGCGGTGGATGTTGAAGCTGCAGGTGGAGATGGGACGGGAGGAAGGGAGGCTGTTGGAGGGGGTGAGTAAGGTCTTGGAAGAAGGGGGGAAGTGTGGGGCTGGCTGGAGGTGTTTGACTGGTTGGGCGAGGAAGCCGGGGAACGCGAGAGGAAGGGAGAGGTTGTAATATAGATCTGAGCCATATATTCTGGCTGCACAGTTGTGAGGTGAAGACATCGGCATGGAGGTTTCGTTGTTGGGTTTTATTTTCTGGTGCTTCCCTTGGTCGGGCAATGTGTCTGGTTGCATCTCGACAGCCAATTGAGACCAAGGCTTTTGTGAATTACCATATTTGTCACATACCACTCCTTCAAGAATTTCATACTGAATCCAAGTGAACAACTCATTGGACTAAACTCAACTTTACGTGGAATCTCAAACGCGACGTCAACACAGTTATGCCTAGGTGACGTTCTGAGTTAGGCGGTTAAACGGGAGAGACGCGCTATCACGTGGCTGTGTTCAAATTTGTCATAGAGGCAACTCTTGATCATGCTCGACCTTCCGTGAAATTGCCAGTTTGCAACGCTAAAGCTACGAGGATGCTATTCTTCAGGTATGTAAAATTCGAGAGCTATTGGGAGAGATTCGCTGTTATTTTCGAAACGAATTGCTGACTCTCAGCAGCTTCTTTAAGACGTTGGTAGACCACGAAGTTACCGTCGAACTCAAGAATGATATTTCGATCCGAGGAACACTAAAGAGCGTCGATCAATTCTTGAACATAAAGCTAGACAACATCAATGTTGTGGAGGAAATGAAGTATCCGCACCTGGTGAGTAGACTATTTCCTTGTTATTGTCGTTTTACTCTTGTGTGGTTTGCTTTGGCTAAGATATTTGGACCACCTAAAAATATCAACGGCGTTTTCAGTAAAACGTTTCTAACATTGACTAGAGCTCGGTGAAAAATGTCTTTATCCGTGGCAGCGTCGTCAGATACGTGCATTTACCGAGTGGTGCAGTTGACACGGCGTTGCTTGAGGACGCCACACGGAGAGGTCTGCACCCGCTGACTGTTCCTATGTCAAGTGTACACAGCTAACAGTTCACAAAGAAGCTACTCAGGCGTCGGCTCGAGCGAAACAGGGATAGGACCACGGTAGATGAGAAATCACGAAGCATTGAGGCGAACGAGCCAGTGGTCATGGGCAGCAATAGATCACGACACTGGCAATTCCGTCAAGCACGGACTTGAAAATCTAGTGAGGGATGTCTAGCGGACATCTCATCAACTCTCATAGCATTAACACAGTTCTGGTTCCTTTTTGCAACGTCTGTGTGATGCAGATCTCTTGAAATCCCAAACACGCTTCTCGGTGATATCGCCCGCCCTTCTCGGATCATATGCACTCCTTCAATCACACAGGCTCCAATCAAAGTATATGGCTTTGATTGTAATTCTGTCCCATTAACAGCGGGCGTTATGGGGTAGTTGGTCGAAAGGCCCCATGTGAAGTCAAAGTTGTTAGCGGGTGCCTTCTATCGACCGATGAATGGCAGACTCTCCACGGAAGGGGGGACGCCTATCTCTGGCCGCCCCGGGTCAGTTGGAAACCTTCCAGGTTCAGAATTGTGGCCAATATCGTATCAACATAAACTGAACCTTTTACCTGACCCTTTGGCCCCTCTTTTCTTTTTAATTGTATTTTTTTTCCCTTACTCTTGAATAGTATCTGGGTGGAGGGGGACTCGAACTGCCTCGTTTGATGGTTGAGCGTGTTGATGGGCCGTGGTGTTCTTCAAATCTATACTCACAGTGTTAGAGCGCACGGACTGACGCGACGCGGTGGGCGTCATTGAATCTCCCCACTAGTGCCAATATGAATTCGGGATTCACGCCACTTTAATCCGTATGCAATGAAAGTTTCTGTCATCTCCTACAGCCTTTCCCCTACTATTGATTGAACGCACACTCAGTTTAGACAATCATGACACGAACGACATGTTTCGCAATCCTCGCGAGAACGCACATCTCTCTCCGAGCTCGTTGCCCTTGAAGCCTTCAGTAGGCCGTCCTCCCTCACCTCCCTCGTCTGCCTCATCTAGCGCAAAAGGGATTACTGGCAAGGCTTCGACACCTCAGCAGACTACACTAGTCTCTGAATCTGCAAATATGCCCTCCAAAACCCCTTCCTCCAAACAAGCAAAAACGCCTTTGTCCGCGAAATCGACCAATTCAGCTTTTTCGAACTCTAAACCAAGTTCTATGAAGAAAGCCTCGAACGGCAAGGTGACAGCCAAGGCCAATGGCAGCATCTTGAATTTTTTCAAGAAGTCGGAAGCGGATAATGCGTTATTCTTAGGTGGCAAGCTTGGGGGTCGCTCGAATTTACTATTGACGGCAGAATCCGATGCAGAGCTATATACCGATGAGTCTACCGAGGTAAGACAAATCACTGGAGACGAGACCTCTCGGTACAATGAAAGTACTGTGCCCTTCAAGAAGAGGAAGACTGAGGAAATTGGAAATTCTACAGCTGGAGGTGACGGCGCATGCACTCCGCCACCACCGGAGCCGAAAGGACAAGAGAACAACCAAATGGGAAAGAATGGAGAGATAAATGAAATTTCGACGGAAGCGGATGAGAAGACAGCACCAAAATCGGGCCCATTCATTGATGACTCGGATAGTGAGGATGATTCGCCCACGTTTGCACGCCGACCTCTTGTAGTCAACTCAGATCCGCCAAAGACAGTTGATGCCAATCTCTCAGATCTAGCTCAGCATTCAGTGAAGGAGGAAGAGTCAGGAGCGTGGATATCCGAAGAAGAACCGCCCGCGTTGAAGAAAGAAGAAACAAGTTATGGTGATGTTGATGGCTTCGACGATTTCGAGGGTATGGAAGACTTTGAGGATGACGAGTTTCCAGCCGAAGGCGAGGAGTATCTGGAGAGAAGGCTGATGGAAGAGCAGTATCGGATCGAGATGGCCGAAGAAGGCATCACTGAACGTGATCCAGGAGGTTTTGAGGGCGACGCCGAATCTAAGGCTGGAGGTGACTGGAAATCTGGAAAACAGCCATCTATCGCTACATGCCCGATTTGTGGAGCTAGCTTCGAGGGAGTCTCGGATGAGGAAGCCTCCGTACACGTTAATCACTGCTTGGATGGTAATCCAACTCCATTGCCCAAGCCCGAATCGCAACAAACGGATTTGAAGGAGACCAAAGTCGAAAAGGATGGTCTCGTAGCACGCTTCAAGCGACCCGCTCGACCTGCAAAGCCTGGACAAGAAAATCCCTTCACTCTCGATGATAGTAATAGCAAGCGTTCATCCGCCTTCTCCAAGCTCATGTCAGGACACGCCGAAGATGCTGCTTGGGCAACTGCTGCAGCCGCTGAACATGCTGCAAGAGGGAAGCCCGCATATCAGCGAACATGTCCCTTCTATAAAATCTTACCAGGCTTTTCAATCTGTGTAGACGCATTTCGGTACGGTGCCGTCGAAGGCTGTCAAGCTTACTTTCTAAGTCACTTCCACAGCGATCATTATATTGGCTTAACGTCACATTGGTGTCACGGGCCTATCTACTGCAGTCGAGTCACTGGTAATCTAGTCCGACAGCAATTACGTGTCGATCCGAAATGGGTGGTAGATTTAGAGTTCGAGGAAAAGAGAGAAGTTCCTGGAACGATGGGGGTGGAAGTCACCATGATACCAGCAAATCATTGTCCTGGCAGTTCGCTTTTTCTCTTCGAAAAGGTCATTGGCAAAGGAAAGAACCCAAAGGTCCAACGTGTCTTACATTGCGGGGATTTCCGGGCTTGCCGAGCGCATGTGGAGCACCCTCTACTACGACCAGACGTTATTGATACTGTGAGTGGAAAATCAAGGCAGCAGAAGATTGATGTCTGCTATTTGGACACTACCTATCTAAACCCCAAATACGCGTTTCCGAGCCAGCAAGATGTTATACAAGCCTGTGCCGACATGTGCGTCAGCCTGAACAAATCCCAAGTCGACGACAAAGACGGATGGGAGCAAATGAAACGCATCCGAGCCGGCAGCGGCATGGTGAAATTCGTCCGCAAAGAATCCGACCCAGCCATCAAACACGAAGACGACCCCAACAACGACGACGCCGCCGCCGATGACGAACCCATCGTCGACGCCATGAAAGTCTCACAAACCAGCCCCAACAGCAAGCCCCGCGGCCGCCTCCTCGTCGTCGTCGGCACGTACAGCATCGGCAAAGAGCGCATCTGCCTGGGCATCGCACGCGCTCTCTCCTCCAAGATCTACGCACCCGCCTCGAAACAACGCGTCTGCGCCTGCCTGGAAGACCCGGAGCTCTCCTCGCTACTAACATCCGACCCGCGCGCCGCCCAGGTGCACATGACGCCGCTGTTCGAGATCCGCGCCGACACGCTCGACGACTACCTCAAGGACTACCGCGACGTCTTCACGCGCGCCGTCGGTTTCCGCCCGTCGGGGTGGAACTATCGGCCCCCGGCGGGCCGGTTCACGGAGAGCCCGAGCGTGGCGACGGTGCTGGGGAGTGGGAATTGGAGGAGTGGGTATGGGATGCGCGAGTTGGTGCCGCAGCGGGGGAGCACGAGTCGCGCGAGCTGTTTTGGTGTGCCGTATAGTGAGCATAGCAGCTTTCGCGAGCTGACGATGTTTTGCTGTGCGTTGAGGATTGAGAAGGTCATTCCGACAGTGAATGTCGGGAGTGAGAAGAGTCGCGCGCGGATGAAGGAGTGGTGTGAGCGGTGGGCGGTGGAGAAGAGGAAGAATGGGCTGTGGAAGGTGGAGGAGGGGAAATGGTGAGGTGGGAGTTTCGGAGTTGGATGAGGAGACGGCTGCTTTGATGACTGGATCGCTCGGAGTAGACTAAGCCTCCGCTGGATGACTTGATCCTTAAGAAAGAATCTGCTTCTGTGGATGGGACTGAGATGTAAGCAAGTCAAGAGGGAAACGGCCGTCAATTAAATGGCCAGCTTTCCTGATACGATCGTAACGTGGATTCCGACATTTTACTCGTATCATGCAGGTCCAGCATTTCTCGACACATCTTCCTTCCGCGGCGTTTTCCTGGATTTTCCCCTTCAACCCTTGGCGTTCTCGTAGAATGATCTTGATCCCAGCGAGAAGCGTTGATGGGCAAGATGAGAACATCTTCAACCAATTTTGGTTCCTGCAGTCCCGTGATATTTTCAAAGGACATCTGAGTGCGACTAAGCGTGCTCAAAGCGTCCAAGACGATGGCTGTAAAGATCTATTCGGCAACACCTAGGTCAGCACTCATTCTCAAATTCTGTGCACGAACCGCACGTACCCCAGGGCCTGTTGTGGCCAAGACACCTCCCATGTCTGACGCATGAATTCTTTCTCTATCTTGCTGTCTCAGAGTCTTCAGTTTGTATAGCATTCGTAACACGACTTCGCGCATGACTGGATGCCAGGGTTTCGCGATGATTGTCTTGGTACTGAACTGTGCTGGCAACATTACTTGCATTCCATGGCGCGTATCGTCCCTCCCGTCGTATTCCACCTCGAGGACCATGCCTGCCTGATGACGGTACTCAGCTGGTATCCGGACGTCGATAGGCCGTCCACAGTCAGTACCGACATCTACGTAGGCTCCACCCTCCGTCAGCAGGAGGAGATATCGAATATAATTAGTCCGCAAAACCGGATCATCGATACTATTGAAAGTTGTCACAATGTCTGGTGTGTGGGCAAAGTGTTCTTCGACGAAGGTCGAAAAGGCACCATGCGTGAGGAGCTGGTATTGGTGGGTCGGATTATTGTCGATACAGTCAGAAACGGAGTCTTGGGGCTCTTCAGCAAATGACTGCAATGGTACAGCCGAAGTCTGCCAGATTTTATGGGGTAAATGTACATCTAGATCGTAGGAGCCGAATTTTGGTTCTTGGTACTCGATTCGAAGCAGGAATTCGAAGCAACTTGATAGGCTCGTTGGCGAACAGAAGGTTGCAAGGTAGAAGACCAATAAGAGACTAAGCACAAGGAGTAGGAATTTGCGAGCCATTGGGAGGAAAGAAAGCATTTTCCCAAACGATAAAGGAACAAATGGTAAAAATGGGCAATAGTGTTACACCAGTAGTTCTAGGTACTCGAACAGATCAAAGATGGGCGACTGTACTTCTTCTACTCCAGTGATAAATTTAATATCAAGTTGAACATCTGGCTCAACCAAAGTGTTGGGGCTCAGCATCCATTACCGGATGATTCTGCTCCATTACGTCGGTCCGCCCGATAGTAAAGTACGCGTCGCAGGGATTCGACGGGAATGCCTGCCATTCTCTTCCCGAGTAAAACGTCTAAAACGCCGACCTGAACGGTTTACACAGCTTGGTCACGCCGGTGTCATCCGTGCCATCTTACAAAATACTCAACAGGCGATGCACCGCGCCGCAGCAAGGTAACTCATAACATACCTCGCAACGTTAATCCAAATATACATCCTTAACGAAACGGCACAGCAGGCCTTGTAGAAACGCGGCTGCTTTGTTTCATGACTAGAACAGATGCTCCGTTCTTTGGGAGTTCGCCGTCTGCTACACAACGAGCGTACGGTCAAATGGCAAGCACGTAACTTCTGTTGTGATGGAAAAAACTGAATGCAGTGTATTGTAGTGTGTAGAATCTAGGTTGAGGAGGAACCTTAGACGGGAGACTATGTAGGCCTGCACTAGTACAAATGAGGTAATCAATAGAGTGAGGTACCCACGGAACGCTCCTCCGCATAGGCCTGGGGGCCGCTCCCCACAACAACGTCGTACATATACACCTGGCGGACCTTGAGGATGTTGGTCAAGCTGACAGTTCCATTATCAAGATTCGAAGATTTGCGCTTTGGTGAGCCTCGATCCCTTGACAGTTGTCCAGTCTGAATGTGCTTATCAATTCGAACGCATTTTCTGTGCCATGATCATGTCCCGTACGACGAAGTGTCATACCTAAGTGAAGTCATCTCGCGTGGGCCGCTTCGTTTCGCCCACGTGCGTACGCACGTGCACGTGAGGAGCTCGTTGATGCTTGTTTACCTTACCTATAGGCGATGCGCCGTAGCCCTAGCTAGAGTAGGCCTTCGTGCTGCAACCTTTTCCCAATTAGCTTTCTTGTTCTCCAAACCTGACAAAGTTTGTCTCAAATTACGTCCCTAAATCATTACAGTATCTCTTCCTCTGCCTATTGGAGCTCGACAATCTTGTTTTTCTTATACTCTAAGTTTGAAAAGTCCAAACTAATACAGGCGGAAATCTATCCTACTCTGTTTAGTACCACCACATGCGTCTACATCTCCACGTCCCATACTCAAAGTTTCGAATAGTTACTGCCAAAATGGGAAGAAACGTATCCTAGCCTATTCGGAACCTTCAAATGCCTCTGCATCTCTATCCTCCTCGACCAATGAATCGCCCTTCCAACTCAGAAACAGTCCGTCGCTCCAATGACTCTGATCTATACCATGGCTCAATACCAACTCACACGTCCGAGTCATCACACGTCCGAGTCACCCCAAGTTTAACCTTTCAATTCTCGCAGTTTCCCCGAGCTTGTTGCCAGCTCAAGTATAAAAGAGCAGCCGCCCGCCCCGACAGAGGCAACCCAACTCTCCCTCTTATCCTCCACTCCTTCCTATTTTCCACTCCCACACACGCAGCACCCAGCACCATGGCCCTCTTCCATCTCTTGCATACCTCGCATCAAGGTCTTCTCTCCCTTGCTCTGCACCCCAAACAGGTCCAGCAAGTCCGCCCTGTCCGCCTTTCCCCATCCTCGTCCCCCGTCCCGGGGTAGACTGATGGGCGGGTGTGTGCAGGTGTCGGGGAAGTAGTGGTCGTGCCTGGAAACTCCTCCATGCTGCTGAGAGAAGTGTGTGGGCCAGTGTTCGACAAAACCCTCTCAACCTCACTGGCTCGCTCAGTCTCGCACACCAAGCAGCCGTGAAAGGGAGGGTCGTCGATCTGGGGAAATTGAGAGAAGCATATTGCTTGTGGGCTCGACCACAATGCTGTCTTCCGATGCACGCTTGCTTGGCGGAGGAGAGGATCTCTCCCTCTCCGCTGAGATATTACTAGCTTGTCGTGCCCGCCGTATCTACGCTGCTGCCATTTTGTCTCCCTGCTGCGAGGCGAGTTGAGATGCAGTATGTGTATGTGCGCGGTCGGGGGAGATTCGTTGCAGAGAGATCACGTGCTTCTTTCTTCCCAACGGACATGCCGCAGCGGGTTCTCTGGCACTGATCAGATTCCCGCAAGGCTACCTGTTGTTCTCATCTGTGCCTGACAAGAGATGAAGGGTTCCTCCCTCGCTTTTGGTTTGAAGGGCCGGATGTCCACTCTATCGCCTGCTGCCTTTGTCTCTGCCTCCGGGTGAGATGCAGTAATTACTACCTTGTCTCCTCTTCGGAGTTGAGATGTAGTATTGGTGTGTAGCTGCTGGAGCAGGTGGTCGCGGAGGAACCTATGTCCTTCTCTTGTCTTCGCTATGAAGATTCTTCGGCACTCGCAGTGGTTCGGTACTGGTCGACCACAAGGCCTCCATCCATCGCCACATACTTAGCTGACGAAGAACCTTCCTTCGTTGGAATTTGTATGTCGGTCCGCTCTACCTACCACCTGCCTGTCTCTCGGGTCATATCGAGATGCAGTCTATGAGTTCGCCCCATCTCCCCATCCTGAGGTAAAGGCTTCGGCTTCACTCAGCTGGGTATGTAAGAAGATGCGTTCCATTGCTGCTGGTCTCTATGGCTTCGATCGAGATGCAGGTAAAGTGCTTGTCTTCGGACTCGCATGGTATGTGTAGCTGTTGGGGATGGTTCGTCGCGGAAGGAACACGTGCCAACAAGTGCAATTTCGCTGGAAGCTACCTGTTGGAAGCTGACCGGGTGGCCATTGAGAAGACCTCTCTCTCTCTCTGAGTTTGATACACAGGAAGGCCGTCGGGGCAGGTAGTGGCGGAGGTTCCTTGCACTTGTCAACTTGCATTCGATGGGCTCATCTTCTCCCGTTTTCGCCGTCTCGATCGAGGAGGCTCTCAACCTCTGTCGAAAATTACGAGGCCTGCGAACCACTATCGCTCTAGACTCCGGGAGGAATGCGTTCCTCCCGCTCGCTTTGCGGGATAGAGTGGGTACTTTGGGGGAGAAGACGCCACGAGCATCGTCTGCGTTCACCGTCATCGGCCTTGCACTCTTGCCGGTGACAAGATGACTACATTGCTTCAATGTACTCGTCCAATGGTGTTGGAAAGTGGTTTGCCAAGCTTTGTGAGTTCACTCTCTTCTTGCAGGCCAGCTTTGCTAATGTTACACAGGACGTGGCCATCAGCCTTGCACTGTCGCTGATGGACGCAACAAGGCAGCAACATTGTCAGGCTTGCACTTCCCCCGGCAATAGCGCTACCCTTTCGAGATGCATGAGCCTGTTTAAGAAGGCTCTGCGTCTCGCCCGTACCACACCCTAACAGGAGTGGCATGGGACTTTTATTTTTTGGCAATACCCTTTTTCTTTTTCAACAGTGCTTGTGCCTTGAGCGCGAGTCTGAGGAAGAGAGAGTAAAGATGGCTTGTAACCTTTTCCCATGTCTTCGATGGGGACACATTGTGATGCATCAACAAGACCGTCATTTCACATTGCGCTGCACAATTCTTGTATCTATCGTTCGATCAGTCTGGTAATGGCTCAAATTTCTAAAGTGGTGCATACACGATGGCACGTCTTCTAACAGACGAAGATGAAATCATCAACTTGAACTTATGAGATCCACTCGCTGCCCTTCTCCACCAACCGCACCTACCAGCCACATCGCCCAGCCACATCCATCAGCCGCATCTCTGCATTCACAAGTTGCTACCCACCTAGTCTGTCTTCTCCTTTTCTGGCGGATCATTGGAGTTGTCGTCATGCTTCCGCTGCTTGAGCGAGAATTGCCACGCATGCTTCGCGTTCCCAACCATCATGGTCGCCCCCTTCAGAAAGTTGCAACGCGACTGTTGGATGAAATGGAGTGCATTGCTGCACATGTGCGGGGTGAGCTGGAAGTCCAGATCGAGCGGTCCCAGCTTGCCTTGTACGGAGGGATTGTCACCCTTCACCATTTTGGCCGCTGCAAACTCCCAATCGAACAGTTTCGCTTCGGGCGATGTAGCCCCATTCAACTTGGCTTTGGTCTCATCTCCTTCTTTTGTTGCTACTGACAGTCCCGCTTTCGAGATTTGAGTGTTAAAACAGTTGGTAATGGCCAAGGTGATGGCCCCCGCCTCGGGCACCCCGGTTGCTATCATTGTGTTACAGATATCGTCGATGCACTGCGGAGGGATGATATTCAATCTTTTCTCCAGGTGGTTATTCTGCTTCACTTGCTTTCCAAACTCCTCGGCATCTTTGCATTCCCGAGAGACATACCAATCCCAACCCTTCTTAAATGCTGACTTCCAATCACTGCCTGAGAAAAGGTTAAAGCGCTCAATGAGGTCTCGGCTCACCAAGCCGGAGTTTGCAACCATCTCTTGGATCTTCATGAATTTTTCGAATGTCATTTGCATCTCCTTATCCTGGTCATACCCCACATCATCATTCGTGCGGTTGTTGAATTGATCCAAGTTATTGTCCATTTGTTGCATCTTATTATGGAACCCCATGGCAAGCTGGGACTTATTTGGGGATCTCCAGTCCACGTCGCCGAGTTCCTGCAGCTTATTGAAGGTACTGTCGATGTACGCCGTATTTATGATACCAGATGAGAAAAGAGTCTTGAATATCCCCGGCAACTGGCCCGATGTCGTATTATCCAAATTTTGGGTGGCCCACCAGTCGGCCATTTGATCCCCTTCTGGATTCGTCACAGAAGAGGCAGGTCTTGCAGGACCGGCTTTAGGAGGGCGTTGACCTTGGGCGCGAGGATGGAGAAGGTGAACGTTGTGACCATGATGGCTGGGTATTGCCCAAGCCACTGGGGATACTAGTAGCACCGCTGCGAATAGGGCTGAGGAAAGGACATGTTCTTACTTCGTTAGCTTCACTCATCCTTCATTAAGAAATGGGCGCCACCCGACTTACTAGCCATTATCCAATTACTGGTAATTGATATGGAATGTGGTTTGAATGGCCTGCAAAAGAATTGATCGAAGGTATAAGAAAAGAAGATAAAATAGATAGATCAAAAGGATTAGTGAAGTCCTCTTTCGGAAAGGAGGTCAATTATTAGAAGTGTTGACCAGCAACTTCAAAACGGCATGCATCTGAATGCTCTGTTTTGATAGGAAATACGCACAAATCTCGAGCTCAAAACAGCGAAATTAAAAGGAAAAGTTTAAATCAAGGAAAAGAGTTGGGAACACGAGAACAAGGGGGATATATTGGCCCTCTTTTGATGGCAGTTCTCTCACGTTACCTAGAAGTTTCTTCGCACTGTTGCTTTAGCCAACTCACTCTTGATGAACATATGCAAACATAATTCATTGAAAAGCAGGCCAGTGACGTCGATCATAACACATCGTCGAGCGATTGCAACTTGTTAGCCTGGAAGACACGTTGGGGGTTGAAGGGTCGGAATGTCTCGATGGAGACAAGTGAGACGGTTATTGCAACTTTTCCAAGAAACTTACCATTTGCTTTCTATCTCGTATTCTACGGACAAAGGGGCAAAGGGGGTAAAGACGCAGATGTTGGCGATGCTTCCCAAAAATGTTGGACAAACTTAGAGTGTAACGTGGCCCATTCATGGACATGCGCGTCCTTGGCAGCCGCGAAGGCTTTGATTTAGAATTCATTGACCTCTGGAGTCAGGCTCGACTACCGTAATGGCAAAGTGTCTATGCGATGGCAGCTTGAATGATGTTAAGGTTGACCAAATCTAGGGAATACTCAAATGGGAAGTGAGACGCCGATGGACAGCGAATGGACGCCGGACCCGACTAATGCGATCAACAAAATCACGTGCTGATGGGAAACCCGAAAATGACGTGCAGGAATATGGAGAGGGCCGGAATGCATTCAACCGTGAGACCGAGCTTGATCTTCCCCTCCCAAAAATGCTGAAAGTAGCGGGAGTCTGTCTTTGCAAGACCAATGCTCTGCAGGGTATCAAGGATTGGCAGGCCATCTCTCGTTGGTAGGCTACTTCAGACACAGCATCATCCTCCCAAATAATATCTCATCTAGGATATCCAAGACCGGATCCGGATATTGAACCCAATCAAGTCTCAACATTACTACAGCGGCTCAGCAGCGAAGAGATTAGAGATGTCGGTGAACGGCCATTCTTCCTCATCTATCGAGCATACCGTCAAGAGGCAGAAACTTGCCCCAGATGATCCCCTTGATGATGTGGATCTCAGTCAAAACAACTGGAGCAGTCCTGGTCCCGCCGCTTTCGACTTCCGTTCAGATGTCGTCACTTCGCCCACGGCTTCGATGCTGACCTCAATTGCTCAAACGACGCTGCTCGATGATGTCTTCGTTGAAGATCCGACTACACTTTCTCTCGAAAAGCGCATTGCAGAACTGACAGGACATGAAGCTGCATTACTAGTAATGTCAGGCACAATGGGCAACCAGGTCAGCCTACGGACTCATCTGCTCGCGCCACCGCACAGCGTGCTCTGCGACCACCGCGCACATATATTGAGCTGGGAGGCTGGAGGGGTCGCGAGCTTATGTGGCGCCCTGGTTAAGGGCGTGGTGCCGAAAAATGAACACCACATTACACTCGAGGATGTGGAAGCGAACGCAGTCCTCAGCGACGATGTTCATGCCTGTCCGACCAAGGTGATTAGTTTAGAAAATACACTGGGTGGGACTGTGACGCCCTTGGAAGAGTGTCGAAAGATCAGCCAATGGGCGAAAGAACATGGTATACTCATGCACCTGGATGGTGCTAGGTTATGGGAGGCATGTGCTGCTGGTGCAGGCGGCCTAGAGGAATACTGCGCTTGCTTCGATAGCGTCTCTCTGTGTTTTAGCAAAGGACTGGGGGCGCCGATTGGAAGTATGATCGTCGGCAACTCAAGCTTCATCAAACGCGCCCGCTGGATTCGCAAGAGTATTGGTGGTGGCACCCGTCAAGCAGGTGTTGTAGCAGCGCCCGCGAGGGTCGCACTTGAAGAGACGTTCCTCGGAGGAAGGCTAGCGGCTAGTCATGAGAATGCTAGACGTATTGGCAAACTCTGGGAGTTTCTCGGGGGTAAGCTGGCTTTGCCTGTTGAAACGAATATGGTGTGGTTCAATTTGGAAGAGGCAGGCATCAAAGTTAAGGATTTTGTCACGGCCGCTGAAAAGCTAGGTTTAAGAGTGCTGGGCGGGAGATTGGTAGTCCACTACCAGATCGGTAGTGAAGCGATTGAGAAGCTTGATGTTCTAATGAGAGAACTCCTTGGTGGAAAGGGAGTCGATGGAATCAATGGGACGGTGGATGGTGATCCAATGCAAACACAAGTCACAGTTGAGTAGATATTGCGGGAACGCGATGCAAAATCATCGTATGCTTGCGGTCATCTTAATCAAATCATCTCAGGTAAGTCTAACGGCGAGATTTGCTCAGTTGTCGAAGCCAAGTTTTGCACAGCGGCATCCAGCCTCACTGCTTCTGGCATACTTTGGTTTGACGTCAGCTTCAGAAGATAGCCTGGGAAGAAATTCACGCACTTCATAGTCTCTATTTCCTGTAGGCGTGTAGTGATCTTTGGTAAGGTACCAACGTCTGTACCTTCTCCCAACTGGTTCGCCGCCTTACCTCTGAGCCATGACAACGTGGATGACGCCTGTACGAATCAGGGTTGGCGGCATTGCAAGACTTCAGCTACTACTCTGCAACTCGCACTTCATCCATAGCGTCTCAAAATCACAGAGATAGATTCATATGCGAATCGATCTCATCTTTCCTAGGTCGCAGGTCTGAGGCTGAGTTCTCTGAAGGTCTTGGAATCCCGGGTACCACCATACAGTCCGCCGTCAGCTATGCTGTAATGAGGTTATCGTCCTCGCATGTTGGAGACCATTCATGGTTTAGTATCATCTTCCCAAGCTAATGTTGTAGACCACTGATCACCCCGTCATCACGAGAAAACAGTCGCTAAGCACAGCATTCCACACATAGCGGGTAAGCAGTTTTCTCCGCTCTCTACGCGGCCAGAAAATACTTCTCTTACCGGAAAGACGAAGTGAAGAGTGGGTTTTACTCTGTAACATCTAAATTCGGTAACTAGTTAGTGCTGAAAGACCATCACAATCAGAGTCTCGCACGATGTATAAAATGGACTCGCCACTATTGACTTTTTCTTGCTTTACACTCTTGTACAAGAATTGCTTGGCGTCTTCCTCTCATCTCTCCTAAAAGAATTTAATGCAATTTCCTTCGTTTCTAGGCTCCAGATGTACTGGATTGATGTCATTATGGCCCTGGGTCTCGTTCCCTTGGCTTTCGCCGCTCCTAGGAGGCTTTACATCCGTTCTGATGAAACAGATATGTCCTCTGATCTGACATCTGTGCCGGCTAATTCAAGCACTGGTCCTGTGAACAATATCGTTGAGACAAGCCCCTTGAGGTCGGATGATACTTTCCAGTTCCAACTTCTTCTCATGAACGGCTTGACTACCTACCATGGAGCTGATACGAACGAAGTACTCAAAACAGCCATATATATTGAACCCGGAAATTTCGAGAGCTTCAGTGACGCCTTCAAAGCTCTTGCCGACAAGACTAAAGCTGATGCGGATGCTTCGCTCATCAACTCCGACGCAATCAATAGCCGTGACAAGCATTTCGCCTGCGCAAGCTACTATCGCGCCGCAGACTTCTACCTCCACGCCAACTGGTCCGATCCTCGAATCAACGAGTACTGGGCGCTGCAGACAGAATGTTTCGATAAGGCCATCACCGCCCTTCCAGTCCCAGGCCAACGTCTCACCCTCCCCGCCCAGGGCTTCAACGTCGAAGCCATCTTCTACGCCCCAGCACCCCCCAACCCTACCGTCAAGCGACCCACTCTCATCATGGGCAACGGCTACGACGCCGCACAAGAAGAACTCATGCACTTCTTCGTCTTCCCCGCCCTCGCCCGCGGCTAGAACGTCATCACCTACGAAGGGCCTGGCCAACCCACCGTCCGACGCAACTAGAACCTAGGCTTCATCCCAGATTGGGAGCGCGCCCTGCACCCCGTGGTCGACTACCTCTATTCCGCTGCACGTCTCGACGTCGACCGCGATCGCCTTGCGCTGCTGGGGAATTCATTTGGGGGATACCTCGCCGCGAGGGCTGCTGCGTTCGAGCCCCGGATTCGCGCTTTGCTTCTCGACGGCGGCATCTACGCCGCGTTTGTCGGCCAGCTGCCTCCCAACCTCCAATCGCTCTATCGATCAGGCCGGAAGGAGCAGCTCGACTCCGTGCTCGCGGCGCAACTCCGGAATCCACAGGTGCCGAGCGGGCTGCGGTGGGGCGCGGAGCAAGGGCAGTGAGCGTTCAAGATCGAGTCAACGTACGATTTCTTGGAGGCGGTGCGCGCGTATAGCATCGCGAACCTGACGGAGCGGATTCGGATGCCGACGTGGATTGCGGCGGCGGCGGACGATCAGTTTTATACTGGGCAGCCGGAGATGGTGAAGGCGGCGTTGGGGGAGAGGGCGACACTGCGACGGTTCGAGGGGGCGGCGGGATATCATACTCAGGTTGGGGCAACGGAGACAGCGAACCGAGTCATATTTGAATGGTTGGATGGAGTTTTTGGGATTAGTTCGCAGAATTTGGGAGGGTACGGATTTATTTAATACCATGCGGGAACAGTGAATGTATAGTTCAAGCTTATCGATATCTGTACAGTATTAACTTCTTATACTTCTATCTACTCAGCGCTCAGTTCTCGCGTGCACAATCTATGCTATCTATGAATGCATGTATCCAGATGTTTTGCACGACTCCTTGCCCTCCAACAATAGCGTATTAATGTCTCACAGCCTTGAACGCAACAAATAGCCCACCTGCTTCTCACATGCCATTCCGAACAATAAGCGCCTTGAAGTTAATAAGAAAAGTACAATGCGCCGTAGAAATGCTACTCTTTCCCCCAATGCCCGCCTGCAAATGCCAAGATCTGTGCATGCTCGTAGCTATACCACAAAGGAAAGGGCGTCTACTAAGAATCGCAAACCCCCAGAAACCCAATGCTAAAGCCAGTACCGTGAGATAAATGGTATCACATAGCAATCTCAAAGGAAGGAAAAGAAAATGCAAAGAAAAATACAACTCCATCCCCTCTCACTCTCTCACCCATACATCATCATCCACACCCCCAAAAGCAACGTCCCCACCGCCGCCCACCTCAACAAATCCTCATCCTTCCCTCTCCTCAACCCCACCGCCCCACTCTTCGACGAGGCCCCTGA
Organism: Trypethelium eluteriae; assembly: GCA_021030925.1. NCBI lineage: Eukaryota > Fungi > Ascomycota > Dothideomycetes > Trypetheliales > Trypetheliaceae > Trypethelium > Trypethelium eluteriae. Next base: position 24,467 of record JAGFMJ010000275.1, read on the forward strand.
TCCCGTGACGCTCGCCGTCGCCGCCGCCGCCGCCGTCGTCGCAATCGTCAGACTGGCCGAACTGCTCGCGGCACTCGCACTGGACGTCTCGCCATCGCTGCCATTCGCATGCTGCACAGCATTACTGCCCAGCAGGGCGCCGAACGTCGCGATCACCGCCTCAGAGTCGCGCACCGGGATGGCCGCAACGCCATCCGGCCCGACAGTCAGCGACTGCAGCTTGCCGTCGCCGACAGAGACGGGTTTGCCGCCCGACGAGCTGTCTTCGAAGGACAGGCCGTTGAAGGTGGTGTTGTGCATGCTGTCGGCGCCCGGGGCGGTGAGGTACGAGAGGTGCAGGGTTTGGCCGGCGAGGGAGGAGGGCAGGTGGACGGAGACGGTGAGGGTGTTTTTCGGGGTCTGCGACGCGTTGGATTGCAGCGCGTTGATTAGGATGAGCGACATCAGCCCGTTTTCGGCGTACGCGGCGTAGCTGCGGAGAGAGCCGGTGGAGTACGCCGGGGGGAGCGAGGAGGCGTTCAGCGCGGCGATTTGGAGGGTGCTGTTCGCGGCGCCGATGAGTTGGTCCATGGCGACGTAGGAGTAGTAGGAGGGCCGGACGACGGCGGAGGGTGGGTTCGATTGTTCGGAGGTGGGTTGCCAGGCGTTAGCGTAAGAGCCGTCGACCATGTGCATGCCGACGGAAGTGATATTGAGGCTGGCAGCGTAGAGGAAGAAGTTGAGCTGCCAGAGGGCAGCGCCGAAGACGTCGCTGATGCCGGTGATTCCGGTGGGGCCAATGCTTGCCATCTCTCGTAGGTTGTATGGTAGATTGTACTTGGCTGAGGAGGCGATCTCTTGTTGCCAATACGCAAATTGAGACACGGTGTGGTCGAGATCCATGAGATAGTTTACATCGATGGGGAGCGTAGAGACGTCAACAAAATAGAAATAGTCGTGTTGATTCCAGCCCGAAACGTAAGAATCGTCGGACCCATTCGCTTTGTTCAAGATGCCGTCCTGTACAAGGTCGGCAATGGTGAATGTGGTTCCAATGGTCGATGCTGTTGCTGGGGGTTCGAAAAAATTGCTAGAAATATTGCGCGATTTAAGGACCTGCTCATAGATGGCTGAAGTACGGTCTTGCCACTCTTGAACATACTCCTGACCGCCCCATTGACCCGTACGGAAGCCGTTTTGAAGATAGAGATCTGGCTCATTTCCAATCTCGAAAGAGAAAACTTTGACGTTCTTTAGATTATCCAGTGCAGCAGAAGCTTCGGTCACGATATTTGAAATGTAATCGGAGCCTTCGTATGCCAGATTCAGGCCATAGGTGATGGGTGTACCAGTGGGCATTCTGTCAATTGCTTCGAAGTATCTGGCGTCGAAGCATCAGTACTATTCCATCTACAGGACTCCACTATGGAGTCTTGGACTCTGTTTCTTTGTCTTGACTCACTTTGGTCCAAATGTTAAGGAGTTTGAGGCAATGGCTCCCTGACCATTTGCGTTCTTGTCCGCCTGTATCCAGAACTCGTTATATGAGCCATCAAACATCATATAGTCGCCTGTATTGCCCCCAACTCTTATATGCGGCGCAGATCCGCTGTAGTCGGCAAGGTTTTGCAGGAATTGCATGGAGACATCGTTGGCAAAGTCGCCACCGGTGAAGGAGAATAGGTTGCTGGGTTCGATGCCAAAACCGGCGAAACCTGGGTCGACTTTCTGGGAAAGACCTGAAGCTTGAGATCCACTGGCAGCGGCAGTGACAGAAGCGGCTTGCTGAGTAGTTGACTGGGAAGAGGCATATGCGGCAAAAGTGGATATTAGCAGGAGGGAAGCCATGGAAACGTTAGAATAGCAAGAGGAAAACCTCCGCGGGGCAAAGAATGAATAAAAGCCTGCAGAGCAAACAATCGAGACACCTCCCAGTTTGTTCTGAAGTGGCGACAGGCGCAAGGTGATTAGAAAAAAACGAAAGTTGACAGGAGCGAACGGAGGTGAGATGGGAGCAGGAAGGAGCGCGAGCTGGACGTCAACCAAGGAAAATAAGCACTCGACCTTGGAAGCTCGCTCCGCCAGGAATGGAGCTTACGGGGGAGTGGAGACACATGGCCTTTCTCCGCCGCACACCTGTGCTTGATTTGTTCGCTCGCTGGGTCTGGCGGGATTGACAGGGAGTTACTACGGTTTGGTGACCTGGCGCTGTCGTAGTAGTTCAAGATGTGCCGCTTGCTCAGCCACTTCCAAGATCCTTCAACATTACCATCACCATCACCACTCGTGGCGCATCCGAACCCACATGGCGCCTGTTTAGATTCTCGCCGGATCGAGATACATATACCAAGGGCTACACTATTGAGATCATCTACCTATCACATCGCTAAAGCAATCAATGTGAATCGCCTCCCTCATTGTCATCTTCCTCCGCGACAAAGGAACAAACACCTGTGACCAAACAGACAAGGTTACTTTTTCTACTTCCAAACACGTGGAGAACTTCATCTTGGTAGACAAGGGGGATTCATTGCGGTTACTGGAGAGCGCCCCAATGAGCTTCTGCTGTGCCCACAGCTCGAGCGACTACGGCGATAGGAGTTGAGCTATTCTCGGACCAGCGTTTTGACACAGGTTCAGTTTCGAATGCGCTCCGGATTTGCCGTGCCGGAAATGACGACAGGCGGGACTGCAGACGTCACTTGACCATCCTAGTGATCCGTTCCTGCCATTCCTGCCATTCCTGGTCAGGGCGAACGAGATTGCATCAAATTGGAACATGGTCTTTGTGCGAATTCCCATCAGGTAAAATTTCCTTGTCGCGCTAGTCCTAACGCAGAACATCCCAGCCACCTGCGCAAGTTCGTGAACAACGGAATTGCCCCTGTGCCTCTTTCATGAGCCTTCTACCTTTTCCCAGCTTGCAGTCGCAATCACTACCAGGCTCTCTGTATGCTCGACTGATCCCAAGAATGACCGCTTCAGCGACTCATTGATGTCATCACTGACATTTCTCCGAAGATGCGATGATGAGGGACTGACGCGTCAATACGCGAAATAATGGAGATCTACGACACATGCATAAGGGCCGGATAAGCCTGTTTGATCTGCCGTTCGGCTACGCTATCCGAAACGGATTTGGCTGGCCTGCCACGCCGGCACTGTGCCAACTTTTCTCCTTAGCATGAAAACTACAGGTCACACTGTCCTTGTTCTGCGCGAATACTGATGCAAGTGCTCTCTTTTCGCTGATGAGTGTGTATATCATTCGTTTACGACCTCTATAGCCAAGGCGCGATATCCAACTTTGGACTTGTCAGCATAATGGCGGTGAAGACGATCGAAAAAGCTTTCAATCGGACGTTCGCTTCATTGGATTTCGGTAAGAGCAAGCAATCAGATGTGCAGCCAACGCAACTGGGAATTTGACTGGTAGGTCCGATATTCTGTCCATTCTGGTGCACCTGTGCTTCTGCATGCAAAGTAGGGACAAAATCTTTGTTGGTGATGTCTCGTAAGTACAGAGTAAGGTAGACTGTTTGGAAAATAATAGGTTGGTGATTCATCTGCCAATACACTCCCTCTGCTCTTGGTATTTGGCGCAAGCGAAATGCGTCTTGCTACTAAAGACGCGATCAGGAGTCAGGCGCTACCTCATTGTTCAAGTCAAACATGAAAATTGCAGTCCTTCCGAGTTCAAATCCATACGGCAAGCAATGCAGCAGCTACCGCGATGCACAGTAAGCCAGACCTGGTACAGGATTGCTGATCCGTAAGTGGATTTGATGTTAGGCGATTCACGAAGGTCTCGAAGCACTATGGAGTACACTTAGTGTAACCTTCCCAGTATCGACTCTAGTCTCATCAGATCAGCTCATTTTCAGGGAACCCGCTTGCTCACCTAGTCAAAAACACTAAGCTACCTATGGTCATTGCGAGAGAAATACGCCAATTCTTCTATTTCTCTCAAGCCCTGTGGGCAGAGGAGTTCTTCTCAATTTTCCGGCGCGCAGATGCATTAGCATGGCTTGGCGCCTATTTGGGCTAGAACTGCTCCCTTAAATAAGGATCTGAATATCACAACTCGGTGTCCATCCCAAGAATAATTGATACAGATTCGACGATCTATCGCTTGGAGCTGTTGGCAACGTGGTACTGACTGTTCCTCGACCAATAGCTTTTTATTCACCAACATTACGATACCAACTCCTCAGACTTTGTGCGACCACTGCGCACTGCAATATTTGCCCAGCCTAAGCAGCAACGGCAGTCAGGTCATCATGAACTTCAGATCCTCTCTTCCGGACGTGTTCTCTCAACCATGAAGGACAGCCGACAGTCCCCTACCACCCTTAACAGAGGCATCATGTACCTCTGTCAAGAGCCACATGGACCTGAAGACGTTGGTACTACAACGGGATGCGCGTACTCATCCTCCCTCGAACAGTAGGTGTGTGTTCACTAGAGATAGCGGTTCAACGGAAAGAGTGGCTGTGGAAGCAAGCCAGGTGTTTCGGGTACAGCGGTGAAGAGGGACGTGGCTAAGGAGCGCGGGCAAATGGTGAAATCGTACTATGAGGAAGCTGCAGACAAGTGTGGTACAAATGTTGTTTTGTGGGGACAGGAAAGGGCTTGAAGAGAGCGACAAGAGAGGGGTCTGAAGTGGAAATGCCGGTTATGGTGGATGTGCTCGTGCAGAATGGGAAACGCAGAAAATGGTGAGTGGTCCCGCGGCCTTCTGTGCACTGCCGTCCTCGACCATCATGGCTCTATTCTAGACTAATGACATCTCTACTGATGAGGGTGAACAGAGATCTGAATAGAGAGCTTGTGCGAGGAAACAGTAGAGAAGATACAGAATAGGAGCTGTCAAATTTTCCTGCTACTCATTACCACGCGGAGACAGAAGGTGCCTGAGTCAACCTCTTCAAGCATCAGCTGCATCAGCTATAGATTAAAAAACAGGGATTACTGGCGGTGTCTGGCATGCTTTGAGTCAATTGCCGCAAGATCCGCGCCATCCGGACGCACTTTGAATGCAGATTCTCAGCTCATGCAAACACTATCAGAAAAAATGTTGTATGTAGGAGAGGTTGGACTGGATAGCTGAGCGGCCAATGGAATGTTCCGGACCATTTCCGTTTCGATTGCACCGGCCCAACTCCGAGACTTTGGACCAGGATTTCTGTTACACTACAATCAGATCTGCTTCAAATATGACGCGACGATTTCCGGCCATTACACCCACTCAGCAAAGCCCTATAATCAATTACCAACAAAGTAAACACAAGATGCGAGCTGTACTCACTGCAGTATGCGCAGGGGGATTCGGAAAACCTCTGGCCACAAAATTTCGTGCCGCACATGATGGTGACCAATGGCCTGACAGTGCATGGAGTTCCTTGTTGGTGGCGCATTTCCTAACACGAGACTCGAGGAAACAACTCTTTAACATCCCCTAGACCTTCTGTTAAAGGTCAAACCTTCGCGGTTCGGCTCTCACCAAGGTGGCTTATTGCTTTTGTTTAGGCACCTAGGCTTCAATGATTTGCCTTCCCCACATGAGTTACACGTGGCAACGGCAATATATGCATATCATCCGAAACAAAGTTGGCAGGGCTGATTCGCCATTATAGCCCAATTTGGTGCATAGGGTTGCCTTCAATTCAGCTGTGTTTATCTCAGCCATGCTCAAGGCTATGAAATGCATTTGTCTCGAACTCGTCGAGACGACAGGTTTGGCTCTGCTCTACTGCTTCTTGTTGAGAAATGTCTTGTTTTCAAGTACGACTTCTCCTTTCTTGCAGCATCGGATCTCGTAGACAAAACAAGACTTCATTCAGAAGGGATCTCTCACTATCATGCTCATCTCCCAAGCAAACAAGCAGTCCCTATGCAGATGACCACTCTCACGAAACCTGCCCACCAAACTACGATTTGATCGATCTTCCGAAGCCTCCAATACCTCGTACGAATACATCCACTGTGCCCCCATCTCTCTCCTCTCACACCCTCGCATACTCTCCTATCGATCGACCAGGCCAGATAAACAGCCTCCTCAATAAGACCGTCCTCGTTACAGGCATCGAAAGCGCTCTCAGTCATGCAACCGCACTTTCCTTCGCCCACGCTGGGGCCCGCGTTATCTGCGTCTCTCACCACTCGGCCTCCCTCGATGCGCTCATCTCAGAAATCACAGCTACGCATCCCTCCGTTCCCTCTCCGGTCGCTATCACTACCGACGTCTCCCAGCCTGAGTGTGCCACCTCCATCCTTTCCACGATTCATGACAAACTTCGTGTCGATGATGTACACATCGACGTCCTCGTGATGAATACCGACTTCAAGACGTTGCGGTCTTCTGCTCCGCTCCCTTCTGACGGGAGTGAGTCCGGGGAGGCGCTGCAGACCAACTGGTGGCGCGTACTTGAGTTGAAGCTCCGTAGCTTTGTCGCCTTTATTCATGCCGTGCTCCCTGGAATGCGTGCACAGGCGGACGGAGTGGTGGTCTCACTTGTCGGCGCGTCGGTGGCCAGAAATGCTCGGTTTGTGAGTGCGGATGCAGTGGCTGAGGCTGCGATTTTCAGGTTCTGTCATGAGCTGGGATCCGAGTTGGAAGGGAGCGGGGTAAGGTGTTTTGCGATGAACTCCAGCCACATGGAGACAGGTGTAGTGGGTAGCGATGACACTGACAGGTTCGAGATGGCGAAGAGGGGCGTGAGGACGAGGAAATTGGAGAGACCTGAATTGATGGCCGATGAGATCGTGAAACTATGTACAGAAGACAGAGGGAGGGAGTTGAATGATCGATGCCTAGATTGTGGACAGGATTTGAAGGATGTAATACGAGAGGCTGACCAGGGGCCAAGAGTTAGATCGTGAGGATGAGATTGGATTTTTCAAAGATTGGACAACTGTGAGCAGCATTACCACCCTTGGAGAAGTTTGGAGGACGTGATGATTTTACGCCATGAGTTACGAAAGCTTTCTCAAAGTCGTGAGTTCGGAGCATCCTCAAGCAAGATCGTTTCCATCTTTTCTTCCCACTTCCTTACCAACGCCTCGTCATATGCATTTCCGTCATAGCTCACGGCAAACGAGACCCGATCATGCCCCAGCGTCGAGCCTCCCACCAAAAATTCTCGTTCACGAACTCTTACTCCCATATCGACATTCATCCACGCCGCTTCGAATTCCCTTTGCTCCTCACCATCACCACCACCTACCTCATCCTTCCTTTTCCCTTCCTCCTCCACCTTCGCATCCAACCCCATCTGCACCCTCTCGAACTCCTGCACCGCCCGTTCCCTCGCCTCCTCATCATCCACCACCCCCTGCTCCGCCTCCTCCCTTCGCCGCCGCTCGTACTCCCGCTCCAACCGCTTGATCTCCTTGCGCTGCGCCAGCAGATTCGCCATCGCGCACTCCCGGCAGAAGACGTGGCCTTCGGCGGCGCAGGCGACGGGGTCGCGCGACGGAAGTAGGCATAGCTGGCAGGAGGCGAAGGGGAGGAAGGAGTCGCGGGTTAGCCGTGTGGATTGTGAGCCCCAGGTGGTTTTGAGGAGGGAGCGTTCGTAGGAGGTGAAGAAGGCGAGGGAGGTGTTGCGTTTGCCTGCGCGGAGGTATTAGTACGTGGTGTGGGGGGAAGGGGAGGGGTTGAGACGTACTGTGAGCCATGTGGTAAGGCTGGCGCTGCGATCACAGAGTGCTGAGGATATGGAGCGCTGAGAGTTCTAAGCTTAATGCATAGATTTAGGGTTGAGGCCTGTGTCGCGCCGCAGCTCCAGGAAGGTGTAGGCCGCGGAAGGATTTAGGGAGAATAGCGGAGCCGCAAAATTAATGGGAAGCGACGGGTGTACGGAACGGAGTATTTGGCCTTGGCGAACTTTGAACCTCCACAGACTTGGAAAGCCTCAGTGAGACCTATCTACGAGGTAAGAAGAAGCGCTCAGTAAAAGATCGGAGAGGAATCTATAAAATCTCTCTCCGGAATTTCATTTTGAAATCATACAGAGTCTGACCCAGGTAGGAAGACCCCAATAAAATTTTAAGCTGGAGGGTGTAGCCCGGTACTCTAACATTTCTTATGGCACTCCCTGATACCCCACCCCACCTCAATCCCCGTAATCGCCCCGTCCCTATAGCACCTTTGCTTCCTGGTTCAAATAGTCTCGGGACCTAATTTACCTAATACACTTAGTCTGAAGCCATACATGTACTAATCTCAGCGATATGGCTCCTCATTGGCGAAGGCTTTTGCCCCGCAAACACCAAAAGAAGGGCGACCGGGTTGAGAAGGCTAAGCACGATAGTGCGGGACAAGTTGTTCATGCCGATCTAAACAAGAAACCCTTCTCGCTTTGGGACCGAGCATACGACGGCCTGAAAATCACAGACAGGAAGCTAGTAGAAGGATACGAGGAATTGCTTACGAAGGAACTCTCATGCGTTGGTACGTAAATCATGGGCACGGCTTCTACGACACTAAGCCCACCTTACGGCGGCTGGGGGGTTCCTCAACTGGTAATTAATACAATGTTACCTCAGTTTAACTGTTATGACCATGTTAGCCTATGCCAAGATGGTTTTAACATGGTTCAACAAGTCATAACAGTAAAGTCGAAATAACATTGTATTAATTACCAGTTGAGGAACCACCCAGCCTCCGTAGGGTACTCTACACCACCCGAGCGGCCTTAACTGGATAGCCTTTTAGCTTCAAGTTGCCTGACATGACCTAGACACAGGCCCAGCCCCAAGTACGCCCAATCCCCAGATCAGTGCAGACAGCAAGGAGCGTCAGTTGCAACCAGACGGCATAATCCACAAAGCCCTGAATAGAGCAGAGAATGAAGGAACCTATCACATTGCAGGCCGCGAATTCAATATTCGGGAGCAGATTGCGAAGGGAGCAGATTTCGTGCAGTGGGCAAAAGAATGGATTGGTGAAGCCGTCCAGAGCTCGCCGGAGGCATCGACGGCCTGGGCTGCCATTTCCATGATACTTCCCCTTCTTACTAAGCCTGCCGCTGCAGCACAGGCTAATTCGGACGGCTTCACGTATGTTACTACTCGCATGCGGTACTATGTTGCACTCGAAGGTCTGATGCTTCCGCAAAATCAAGGCTCTGAAGCTATTCCGGAGGATTTGAGGAAGGAAATCGAGGCACACATCGTTGCTCTTTATCAAAATATCCTCATATTCCAGATCAAAAGTGTTTTACGGCTCTATCGGGGCGCACTGGTGAATTTTCTACGAGACATGATGCCCGGCGAAGATTGGAAGGCCATGCTGAATCAAGTTAAGGAGCTTGAAACGACCGTAAATGAAGATTTGCAGCAGATCGACCGTTTGGACTTGAGCAAAAGATTGCGGGTTTTTGTTCGAGATGCGGAGAAAGCCTTCGAGCAATGGCAGCGGCTTCTAACGGTGACTGAAGGACAGCTTCAGGTTGCCGAGGAATATCGTAATATCTCGGCCAAACAGTTATCAATTCAAGAAAGGAGTTTAAAAACTCAAGAATCAGAGAATCAAAGAGCCTTGTTGCTAAGAGAAGAGAAATGCCTTCAGTCATTTCGTCTTCAGACAACTGGAAGAGATGAGTCGTATGAGTGGTATAAAAGCCGGGTGGAAGATCGAGTCGAAGGAACTTGCCAGTGGTTTTTGGATCATGGTAACTTCAAAAGATGGCTAGCGCAAGAATCAGGTCCTCTTCTAGTCTCAGCAGATCCTGGGTGTGGAAAGTCAGTGCTTGCCAAGTACTTGATCGATTACGAACTTCCTCGTACCACAACCACTATATGCTACTTTTTCTTCAAGGATCAAGTCCAGAATACCCTCAAGCAAGCCCTTTGCGCGCTGATTCACCAACTTCTCTCTGCTAAGCCCTTCCTTGTCCGACATGCTATGCCTGAATACACTAAGAACGGATCCAATTTGGTAGGTGTTACTAATGTACTGTGCGAAATTCTGTGCAGAGCTGGAAATGACCCTGAAACGGGTCCGGTGATATTCGTCCTAGATGCCCTGGATGAATGCGAGGACTCAGGTTTCAGGATCCTGGCTCATATGTTGAAACGCCAATTCGAGAGAAAGGGAGATAGCTCCGGCAAAGTCAAGTTTCTCTTGACCTGTCGGCCTTATGGGCAAATTACGGACGAGTTCCATGGTTTAGCAAAGGACTTCCCTTATATTCGCATACCTGGGGAGGAGGAGTCAGAGCGTATCAGCCACGAGGTGAATAGCGTAATCGAATATCGAGTTGACAAACTAGTCATCAATGAGGATATCAAAGAGCATCTTAAACATCGATTACTAGCGATGTCTAATCGTACTTATCTCTGGGTCTACTTTGTCTTCGAAGAGTTGAAACAAAGGACTTACAAGAAGACCAAAAAGGGTGTCGACAGTCTAATTGACACACTTCCACGAAACGTCAATCAAGCGTATGAGAAGATCCTCAAAAGGTCCAAGGATCCGGAAAAGGCACGGAAGACTCTATCCATAATCTTAGCGGCAGTTCGACCCTTGACTTTGAAAGAAATGAACGTTGCAGTAAACATCGAGACCTCGGAGAGATCCAGATGCATAGAAGATCTCGATCTTGAAGAGGAAGAAGATTTCAAAGTTACCCTTAGGAACTGGTGTGGACTATTCATTTCGATATACGGTGGCAGCGTTTACTTTCTACATCAGACCGCTCGAGAGTTTCTCATCCTCGAGTTGCTGCCACAAGCTTCCGATTCCATTCGATCCCTAAACTGGCATGGCTCAATAAGTTTTGAGCGAGCCGACTTAGTTCTTGCAGAGATTTGCGTGACATATCTCGACTTTCGTGACTTTGAGGAAGAAACCTTGCTTAAGTCTTTCCCTCAGCTTTCAGGAATCCATGATCTAGGAGATCACGAGCGCTCAGATCTCATCAGAAGCTTAAATTTTCATGATTTTCCCTTCTTTGAATACTCAGCAATACATTGGCCTGCTCACTTCCGTCAGGCGCCCATCGAGGACAACTCAGAGCTACTGCCTATGGTCCTAAGAATATGTAGTACAGATACGAAGAGCTGCATGCTTTGGGCCGAACCCTACAAGAAATTCCGCTTTCTCCACCCTTCCCTCACAGACGAGACCACCCTGATTACTATATCCTCATTGGGACTCGACAGGGCAGTTAAATTGCTGCTGGAGCAGAGGGTAGAACTCAATGCGCAATCCTCCATTTTTGGAAAGACAGCGCTCCATTTTGCAGCAAGCGAGGGCCACGAGGCAGTAACTAGTTTATTGCTGGAAAAAGGAGCAGAAGTCGATATACAGGACCGATATAGGATAACAGCGCTCCAAACGGCAGCACAAGAGGGTCACGAAGCAGTAGCTAGGTTGCTGCTGGAAAAAGGAGCAGAAGTCAATATACAGGATTCAGAAGGGTGGACGGCGCTCCAATGGGCAGCCAAAGGGGGCCATGAAGCAGTAGCTAAGATTCTGATGGAAAAAGGAGCAGAATTTGATATACAGGATTCAAATGGGGTGACTGCGCTCCATACCGCAGTAAGTTATGATAATGTAGCAGTAGCTAGGATGCTGCTGGAAAAAGGAGCAGAAGTCAATATACAGGATTTAGATGGGGAGACTCCGCTCCATTGGGCAGTAAGGAAGAAGGACGGAGCATTAGCTAGGGTACTGCTAGGAAAAGCACCACGAGTCAACATATACAATATAGATGGGTGGACGGCGCTCCATTCGGCAGTAGTTTTATTACTGCTAGAAAAAGGAGCAGAAGCTGATATAGAAGACAAAAGAGGAAAGACACCGGTAGACTACGCAAGAGAAATCGGCGAGCATGCAATGAGTGATCTTATGCTGCAAAAAGGAGGACGGCAAGACAGTAGTGGTCAGACTATTGCTTGACGAAAGAGAGGGAAGCGGCCAAGGCTTGGAGTAGCGATATTAGTGACGGCCAATTTTTTCGAAAACTTCACACCATCCGAGCACTTCCGCAGCGACATTGCAACATTGATGCGTATCAATGGAGCAGCCAACCATTCAAGAATGATAGACCGTTATCTTGCCGTCTTTTTTCTTTCTACGCAAGGCCAGATCCCCATCAGCCGAATTTCAGAGCCATGGTCTTTCCTTTCAAGCCTAAAGAGCCGGGCTACTTGGAAATGTTCCCATGGTCATTATGGTCAAGTAGAGTGACTGCCATACTCTGCTGCCATCTCTTACGCGATTCGAGGAAATAGTCAATCGATGTAACGTTGCTAAGAATGAACCAGCAGGGGAGAATGAGAAGAGCTTTGACCTTGGCTACGTCATTGTTTGTACGTATCGTACGACCTGGTGGACTCTTCTGTCGGCATACATGAATTTACCAGACACTTTCCACGCATAGTTCTAGAGTCATTGCCTCGCAAAAGATCTTGAAACATTATTTAATCTAGAGTGCCGTTTAAGGTTGGTGCTCCAAGACCGAGTGACACAGGGGCGGTCGATATTTTGTGTCTCGCAGATGGGAAGATTTCGCAGACCAATGCTTATAGTAGATTGAGGATCTAGGAATGAGTGGATGCAAGAATTACCTGCCTGCGATCTAGCCTCGGATCTTTGAAAAATTAATGGAAATACACAAGTCGCTTGCCTGATAGCACATTAGTCTATGTCCATATTTGCAGTCCACAAAGATGCGTGATGCCACGAGTGCCCGTGGACTGCGGAGTTGGCTTGGATGGCAATTGATATGATCTGTGAAGCACAATGGCATGCACTGACATTGGAGCAGATCCAGACCCCATCAGTATCCAGCCGAGCCAACTCGGACTTGGACACTCCTGTGTGAGGAGGGCATGATAATGTCATAATCATTTCATTTAGTCTCACTATGGGCTCTCACTATCCTCTTTCTTTTTCCTCCCTTTTCCCGGCCCTCTTCCTTTTCGCTTCGGCTTCGCTTCGCCATCCTCGTCCTCCGCGCCTTCTGACTTAGCCGGCGTGTCGGCAACCTTGGACACAATCTCGCCGAGGAAGTCAAATTGCTCATCTGTGGTGACGGCCTGTTTGAGATGCGCAGCGGTGACCCGTTTGGAATTTGAGGATTTGGCGAAGTTGGCGGATTTTGTGACAAGGGCAATCATGAAGAGTTCGAGTGCTTTAGCTGTTGGTACATGTACATTAGCACTCCATGTCTACGTCAAGAGGTCAAGGAAGAGAGAGGAGAGTAGATGTGAGCACCCACAAACGACGACCGGTGTGACCTGCGCGACTTTCCCGACGTCCTCGTCAGCCTGCATGATCCGCTTTATCCTTGCAACGGGAAACTTGGTTTTGACGTCTACGCCCTCCGCCCATGCAGGCCGTTGCAGATCGCCGCCATTTTCGGCCTCTGACTTTGGTTTCTTCTCATCTGGCTGCCAGTCGGCATCATCCTCACCCTCGCTCACACGCTTCCCTCTTCTTCGGCCCCGTCCCAGTTTCGCGTTGGGATCTAGCACTATCTGGGCCTCTGTCGAAGCCATAATAGCTGTGTTCGGAAAAGATTGTGTTGGTTGCGGAGGAAAGTATTGCCCTTGAGCTCGAGGGTCGGTCGGGGTGAAGGGGGTGAAGGGGGTGTATGGCTCCTGAGAAATGGAGCCGCGATACGCTTGGTGCTGGGGATGAATGGGAGGTGCGGCTTGATAAGTGGAAAGATCGGGCGACTGTGGAGCGTAGGTTGCACTGAGGTCAGGGGACTCGGGTGCATATGTTCCTGTCAAGTCCGGCGAGCGTGGGGCGTAGGCCATTTTTTAAGGGGGACCGGCCAATGGGGTACGCCCCAGCGAAAACGCTGTGAACGCGCGCCCGGACGCGGGATGACAATGGACTGAATGCTATTGACTCGGTAAGCCATTGTACGTGATGCAGCGGGTGCGCAATAGAGCGCATTGGGGGATTATTTGAGTACCTCTTTCCCTCTCTCTTCTGTACCTGACACTACGGACTACCTAATCGGGTATCGGGTCGTGGGCCCCAGCTTCCTCCAGCTCCAGCGAGAATCAGGGCGTATTTGTGGGTATGAAGCGCGTAATTCAAAGTACTAAGAGGGGAATGCGGGGCTTCGAGGTTTCTGGCGGATACGCATGCGGACCTTTCCAGTGGGCGCGGCGGGTGGCATTTATGGATTTTATGCCAATAGCCTGACGTCTGTGCGTCAGCCGCACTGAGATCGCCTCCCGCTCCTAATCTACCACGTCTGCCTACACAACATTAACTTCCGCCACCGTACATGGCGACATCTGCTTGCTATCTTACCGCTGTTATTCTCTAGCTGCTAGTCGAAAGCAATTCTCTACGTCTTTCTAACTTACCTCCCAAAGTTCCTTATGCACCATGCATCGTGTTCTGTAATGTTTCTCCTCTGCTCCAATAAGCCACACTCCGATTCCCTGTTTCACCTCCAGTCCAACAATGCGACAGATATCAAGGCTATCCGAACGCGCCTCATTACCACGGAGAACCTCATCGCTGTTAAAATACCGTCGCGATTCCCTTTCCCCTATTGCCTGTCTATGACGAGCCAAGCCAGCTCAGGCTGCCTGGGTCCGCAAGGAGGCAAGATGGTCGTCCGTTGAATGATGATAGAGCTATCCCTGATACTTGGGCTCGACAGCAACAGAAACTCGCTTTGAAACCCCTGGATTCTTCCTCGGTGGTTCCATCGTTGAGTCTGTGTCGTGCCGATGAGGGTCAATTAACTTGATCTAATCTGACAACGTGCATGCCTCCATCACTTGTTGGTGAGCTGGTTTACACAACAAAATCTCTCGGTCGTTTGTGGCAAGGCACACTTCGCAAGGAAACATAGCTGGATATTCTCAGGATGAGGCCCGGTATAAGCACTGCATATCTTGTTCTAAGTGCGCAAGGCAAATCATATCGCATGTCAATCAAGTCTTTCCAAATAAACACTATCTATCCTCCACAGAATGCGCAGGTGAGTTACAGAGGTGATTATGCTATCACAAAACGCCCCTCCCACTGGGCTAGTGGTATTATGCACTTTCCCGTCTATTAAACACCGGTCCCAAATGCTTCCGCCGTCCAACCCTTGAATGTGAAGCACCGGCAACATCGGATTCCGCAAAACTACATTCCTGGTGCTCTCTATGCTCGAGCATGGGTCTCAATGAATCTGGTCAATCATCCCTCACCCAACTTCCATCTTTCATCTTCTGAGGCTGACTCGATATCGTGCCTTGGCTCCCTCCCTCTTCCCTATACGTCTCCACCAATCCAGCCTTCGGATCCTCATCCGACAGACCTCTCTGCTTTCGCAAATCCAAAACCAGCTTCCTCACAATCATCGTCGTCTCCTTCCTCAACTCCACCGCTTCCCTCCCGTACTTAAGTCCCTCCGACAAAACGCCCACATCCAGGCCCTCCCCATCTCTCTCCTTTTCCCCCTCTCCATCCACCTTCCTCCGCTCCTCCAACCTCCTCCGCGCATCCTCCCGGACCAACCCTTGCCACCTCCTCCTCACCTCGCCAAACACCACCTCCGCATCCGCCACCTCCCCAAACGCCACGCTCACCTTCTTCCCCGCCCTTGGCACCCACCTCGGCCACCCCCTGCTCTCGCTCATCACCTGCTCCAGCCCCTCAATCCAGACGGGCACGACGTCCGGACAGACATCCGCCTCGAGGATCAGGCGCGCGACGCCCCACTTGAAGTAGCGCATCTCGCGGCGCGGGTGCTGGTGGATGCGGCCCTCGGGGAAGATGTGGATCCAGGCGTGGCGGCGCGCGGCGTAGGCGGAGGGCGCGGGGAAGGCGTCGACGAAGTTCGTGGTGTAGGTTGTGGGGGGTTGCAGAGGGCTGGTGG